>VVHJ01064285.1:12012-24435 GCA_015107715.1 Tylochromis polylepis
TTTACAGAATAATTTAAAAAAAAAACAATTTAAAAAAAAAAAAAAAAAATTAAAACTGCAGGAGATGAAGGTGTAAACCAATCCTTAACAGTAAGAGAAATCTGAGATCTTGACACTCAGTATGCTTACATGTGCAACTAGCATTTTGTCACTCTTGTCCAAAATTGTAATATCAGTTTAAGGCTATTACATTACTCTATACCTTAAGATATGTGACTTGTATTACAGTGGAGTGTGGTTATTTCAGAAAGCTATGAATGATGTTACTTGGAAAATAGGATGTTGAAATAATTCTGTTGTGCAGTCATTCTCCTGCTGTGGGGCATACAGTCACTACATGTGGGGCCAAGGGGAAAATATGGAGTTAAACTAGGTTAAATGAATATGATTTTTGTGGGAAAACAAGAAAATGAGTGTTTGCTGAACCTTTTGTGTGAGTCAATTTTTCACTACAGCTGAACTCAGATCCTTTATTATTTTTAATTACTGATTAAAATTGTGTGGTGTATGGCATAATATGTCAATGCTTCTGAAGCAGGGCATACCATAAAAACTTTAACAACCACCACTTTCGTGAAATCTGACATTTTTATTCAAATTTCAACCTGTTCTTATTGTTCTGTTGCTCTATATTTTCTATTCGGTTCATTTTCTCTTTTGTCTTTATATGAACTATGTCTTGACTTCATCTTTGATTTATAATAACCATGTGTGGTGACTTTTATAGAAAGACAAACAGAGTATGAAGTCCTTGTTTTAAACACTTTAATTCTTATCAGCTTAATCCATAGTAGTGCATCATACTCTATAAAATCATATGTTTGGAGTGGCTGTCCTGCAAATACCACATATTTCTAAAACTCTGTTGTTACTGAGCTCAGAAACATAGGACTACACCTTGCCTTGAAAAAGGTATATTAGCTGAAAGTCACAAGTGAATTAAACAGCTTGAGCATTTATCATGGTTAACAGTGAATATGTACACTGATAACAAGTACACTGATTTCAAAATTCATGAAAAATAAAGGTGGTGTCTTAGCAAAACAGCTGGTTAAATTTTGTACACTTGGTCAACCAAGTGATTTCTCAGAGATGCTAATCTGAAAGTGTTTTTGGAGACTGCACTGGTTCAACTTGTCTGTTTTATTAAATTGAACATGGCAGGAGTTCCCCTCTCCCTCATTAGTCAAAAATTTTACTATACTTACTAATTAAAGCTTTAATTACTAACGTGTTAATTGTGTCATTAAAAGTTTGGTATATCACACATGCTGACCGAAGTTAAGAGAAGAAAACTCATCTGTTACATGATAATAATGCACACAAAGTGCAGATGCTATCTGATCTGAGAGCAGTCAAAGCAGGGACCGCGGCAACTTGGCTCTCATGCTAATCTCCCATCAGTCTTGTCAGAGACCAAAGGTGTTAGTGGAAAATTTATCCACTTTATGCATGCACTACCAGCTGCAAGCTGATGGCCTTCTAGATTAGCATGCTTCAAGCACTGTTAACAGGACACATCCATAAAAACAGCTACCTCATATTGATTTCAGTGGCTCCGTTGTCGAGCTGAGTTAATTCTGCTTCCAGAGGCAAGAACTATGGCCAGGAGATGGCAGTAATGTAATGGATGGAGTGAACAGGCATGAGTGAAGCTTTATTCCAAAACACTTTCTGAGCTGGAAGGAGAGAGAATGCTTTGATTTTCTATGTTTAATTGATGTGTCTTTTTAAATTTCACTGGCCTTGCTTTCCCTGACAGAACACTGCTGATTTCTACTGTCATGTGGTAGATTTTTCACTGGATTTTGGAGAAAATCCAGCTGTTAGCCGTAATGTTCAGGTTTGTAAAGCACTTTATAAATGAGGACTGTGTGGAGGAGAGCATGTTTGAGATGCCACACTTTTCTGGAGACCTTTTGTTTTTTCCTCATATCACCTCACTGACTGGATTATTTCATATAAGAAGTGTGGACAAGCGAAGCCCAAATGTAAGTGAAGGAGACTGTAATGTGGAGATTTATTTAAATTTTAAGTGCTTTAAAAAGATTATGGCTAACAGCTGGATTTTCCTGTTTGAGTCCAGCTAGCCAAACAGTGACAGCCACTTACTGCTAAAGAGACAGACAGTGAAAGTGGACAGTATAGCCTTAGTTTCTTAGCATAAAACTCATTGTTACAGCCAGGGACAGCACTAAAGTGATCCCCTTAACCTGATCTTTGGTTTTAGTTTATGTTAGCTAACTAGTGACAGAATCGATAACTCAGAGGAAAATAACAACACTAATGTAAGTCTATTAGCTGCAACCAACCACATGATGCCACATTCCGTACTGACAGAAGATGGCGCTAAACATAGTTTTAAAACTAACTGCACTTATTTCTTAAATCCAGCTTCACAGACTGAGTTACATCTATGTCAGTTTTTGAGAGCAGGGCTCAGTGGTGTAAATTAGCCTTTGTGTGTAGCATTTCATGTCCCCTTTAATAGGAGCATCAGATTAGTTTCTTTAACTTTGAAAACTTGTTGATTATATAAATTTCATGTTGTCGCTGTATGTCTGCTTCCAGTTGAAGTCACTGGTAGCTCATGAACACAGCATTGGTAGTTTTCAGTCTTCAACATTAATCCCCACTTCTGGATGAACAGCACTAGAAAAAACAGAAAAGAAGAACTGTTATTTTTTCTAGTGAAAGTGATGGTTCAAGAACGTCAAGATAATTCATGTTGTCTTCAGCTCATGCTTCTGCAAACACGGGGCTACAAAATAGTTTTTTTTGCTCACTGGTTCCAGTACATGTTTTTTGAATGTGCACAATTCAGACCTGTCCATTGGTTAAGTTTGTTTCTGACATCTCAGCCCCTTCTTCTGACCAAGAACAAACATCCATCAAACATTTGACAGATGACAACCCTGTAGTGAAAACACAGAAGAGTTCTTCATAACCCCCAGGCTTCCATACATTTTGTTGTTTTCTCCTAAAAATACAGTTGGCATTTTGTTTCTCTGTGCATGTTTCCCATCTTGCAGCACCTCACTGTTTTGCTTTAATCTTGGCACTCAAGTGCAAAAATTCTTCAGTCTGTAACTTTTGTTTGAGAAAATTCCTTTGCTTTTAGGGTTCCTAACAAATTGACTCAGTGGAGAAAGATTCCGATAGGTTGATTACTTGCCTTCATCTTTTTAAAAGCACGAGGAAAGGTAATATTCTCCTGGGAGTAAACAGGCATTAAACTTTGAAAAAATGGATGTGCATTGATTAAGAGATAACATCTTCATCTAAAAGATTATTCGTTGAAAATTTGAGGTGAAAAGCCAGGTGTCTCTTGCCTTTCTAACTCACAAATTTGCACTCTCATTGCAGAGGCAATTACCAACACTAAGAGTATGACAAGAACAGCAAAATGTGAAAAGAGGTAAATTGAATGTGACAAGACTGAATGAATTGCACCACTTAGCAGCCATTTCTACATTCCGATGTACGTACGTTACTGATGATTAGATGGCACTGCAATAGATTAATGCAGCCAAGCTATTATGTTGAAGTTTAACATCCCATTTTGCTTTCCCTTCTTCCATTTCAGCAGGTTTGTAAAACATTTGGACAGTGTGGTGCAGAGTATTCATCAGCAGTAGCTGTTGGATGGAACTCCTTTACTTTTACTTGTTAATTAATCATTACAGTACCGGCTCTCACCTCCATTCAAGTCACATAACTTCACTGGTATGCATTGTATAAAACAGGTACCTGTTTTTACACATTAACCATTTTAAAGAAATTCAAGTGGACCTATAATGCTTTTCTTATTTTCAGTCACATATACTGTTAAAATGGTGGACGTTTACCATATGTTAAACATGGCCAAAGGTTCAAATCATGAGATCAGATCTTGTGCAAATAACACAACACTGTGAACCAAAAGCTCAAGCTTCTGCCATTTAAAGCTTCTGCTTATGAGAGGCAGCTGAAGGGAGTTAAAGTGGATTATTTCAGACCAAGAATGAACTGAGGGGCTGCACCCAAGGGCCAGAATAAGGAGGATTATTTTGAACTGTAGTTCATGCAAAGATATTCTAGTGGATTTCAAGAATACAAATATAGAGCACGAAACTAGTCTAATATATCCACTTCAAAGTAGAACATATTTGTTTAAAATTAGTTTGTAGTTATGAGAAACGTGTTTTTTGAAAACGAAAACCCCCTTTGCATTCTTATGTACTTAAGCGCCAAAGGGTTTGCAGTGTCGGATTTTACAGTAACACAAATCATAACATAAGTAACATAAGTTTGTCTTCCCCTCTGTCACCAAGTATATGATCAAACTTTTAAGAAGAAATGCCCAGGAGAACTAGTCTCTGTGATGGCAGCAACGTGTCTCTCCAGGGGACTCGTTTGGTGTGACAGTAGTGAGCTATTCTCAACAAATATTTTCCTTATTGTTGAGCCAATTTGTTCCTTTCTCCTCTATACTTTTCCTTATTAAATAAAGAGAACTTGCACATAGGCTTTTTATCCTAATAAGAAAAATGAAGCAACAATAAATTCATAAAAATAAAACTGCTATTTCTGTTGAACTGTGAAGCATTTAGAGGTTGGAAAGAAATCGCTCTGAAGTCTGATGATAAAGTAGAGGATGTTATATTGGTTACCAGATGGCAGCAGGATGAACAGGCTGTGGCTGTGAGATGGTTTTATCTTTGAGTATCTTTTGGGCTCTGTGCCTCATCTCATCTCCCCAGTATCACCAGTGCGAATGTATATTTAACAGAAACTTGGTACGTACTTACTTCTTAAATCTTGTACTCAGAGTTGTTTCTCAGAGATTTTTTTCCTATTAGGGTGGTAAATAAACTCGAAAAATGGAGTTTGTATGCTTGGCAATCAAGTTAAGACTTCTAAGCCCAGAATTACTCTTGCTCTTCATGGACATCTGCGGACCCCATGGGCGAGCAGTTGATGCATAGCCAATAAGTATACAGAGCCACAAACACGTTCTTGGTGTGAGAGACAATATACGTGTGGCTGTTCTGTCACACTAAGAGCTGGCCTTTGGAATTGGTGTCGTGATGCATTGACTGCTGAGAGAAAATGGTTGTACTTCAGAGATCTAAAGTGTGTGGTTGGAGTGGTGGTAGTGGCCTGATTCACAGACTCGTCAGCCTTAAAACTGGGGCTCTCATTTGTTACGTGTGGCATTTGCTGTAACCTCTGCTGCACTCTTGGCCAGGTCTTTCTTGAAAAAGAGATTTTAATGTCTCATGTCAATGAGATGAGTTCTTTAGTTTTTAACTTTTTTCAATCGTTTTATT
Source organism: Tylochromis polylepis (assembly GCA_015107715.1). Taxonomy (NCBI): domain Eukaryota; kingdom Metazoa; phylum Chordata; class Actinopteri; order Cichliformes; family Cichlidae; genus Tylochromis; species Tylochromis polylepis. The sequence continues at coordinate 17,325 of VVHJ01064285.1, forward strand.
CATTGGTTATTGTATTTTTAGGTGGTGAAAAATTTGGTTGTATTTAGTCATTGAGAACTGCTTGGTTGTGTTCAAGAAAACCTTGCAGTGTAGGGTAAAATATGCTCTTCACAAAAGTAGCTGTGCACAATGAAAACTGTAACCCAGTATCGCAGCAAAGCGTGTAATAGACACACTGGTCCACCGTGTTCTGCATGCGTGTCCATTTCATGCTTTGCCTCTCCAATGCATGAACTAGACATGCATGCAGAAGTTGTAGTTAGTTGCAGTAAACTGCAAGCCAACATGAATGAAACATGAATAATCGAAAATACATATTAGCGACCTAGTTTAATCGTTTGTGGCATAGAAGGACCCTGGAATATACTTCATACTTTTCTTAGTCACTAGTGACTTTTTGGTTTGAACGTATTATCCCCCCCTGCTGGTACTTCAACTTCTGCATGTGTGTCCATTTCACACTTTAGACAGGCAAAGCGTGGAATAGACACGTATCTGTTACACGCTTTGCTGTGATATCAGGTTGGCAGTGATCAAGCCTACTCACCAATACTATTACCTGATCCATCAGGGCACACACACACCAGACAACAGACTCGCCCACTTTTTATGAGAAAAGTTCATCACTTGGACCCAAGTGGATGCTCCCGTGTATCTGCAAAGTCTAATACTTGAGTAAATAATTTATCTCCTATCTGAGTTATTAGGTTAGTTGTGAAACAGATAATTACTGTATTTTCTATATTAGTAGGATGAGTCACCTCAACCTCTGCGTCATATACTTTGATTGTTTTATGCCTGATGATTTTAAGGGCCTGTGCTATTGACGGACCCCTCCTTATGATGGTAATTAAATTAAACTGTGGACACTGACGCACTGTTTCGTTCAGCTGCCTCTGTGTAACACATCACATGAACTGATTTTTAAGGGAACACATAGTTATGAGTGTTGCATATTTTGAGAGAGATCAGAATATCTTAAGTTTCTATCCCGCAGACATCAGGCCTGGACTCCAGCTATCTTCACTGCTTCCTCTACCTGTTCGTCAGTGTAAAAACATGATCACGTGGGTCGAGGCCATGAGCTGACATACCAAATATGGACTATAACAACTGTTAGAATTAAGTTACCTGAAGTGTTTTAATGCTGTGCCTTATATTAATTTTATATTAATCAAAATGTCATATAATCATATAGTGTAGTATTAAGTGGACACGGCCCTGAATAATAAAGGCATTAGAATACGTGTCCTTCAGTGGCAGAATGCTGTAGACTCTCCTCCACATTTGCCTGCAGAATAGCAGATAACAGGGAACCATCTCTGGGTGGAAAGTTACTGAAAGGCTGTTGTTTAGACTAGAATGGAGTAGCCGGTAATAAAACTTAGTGTCTGATCACCATTTTGAGATCCGTGGCGACGTGTCATGGAGGACGCATCTCCCTTCTAGAAGTATTGTCTGAGAGAATAAAATGTGAAACGGCCTACTGAGCAGTGTTTGTCTTCCATCGGATGCCTATGAGGAATCAAAAGAACTCGGGGAAGTGCTGATATTTAACAGAACTCATGAGACCAGCTGCTGGACTTTTGGTAGAGGAATGTTGTCCCGTTCTTGTTTCAAACAGAATTCTAGCTGCTGAACAAAAGTTATAGGTAAGTTGTTTAGGCAACTTTGGATCCATAGCCAGGAAACTCCCCAGACCATTGAGAACTCATGGTCAATCCTCAAGAAGCAAGCAGACGGAGAAAATCCCACTAATTCTGACAAACTCCACGCGTTAATTATCCAGGAATGGGTTGCTATCAGTCAGGAGCTGGCTGAGAAGTTGATTAGCAGCTTGTCAGGGTGAACTGTAGATGTGAAGCAGCAGATTTTGTGAAACCCAATACTTGTGTCACACTCAGATTTTCCAGCCACAACTGTACTTTTCAGCACCGATGGCGGTTTTTGAGATATGCAAGCTGCCAATTCAATAAGAACTAATCAACCCCCCGTACAATCACAAATGGTGATTCTGGGCCCCAGGAACCCAAGAACCACCTGGTAAAGACCCCCCTCTCCAACCCACACAGAAGAGGCCCGAGCCACCCTAGACCACAACCCCCAGTGGAGCGGGTCAGCAGCCATGCCAAATCATCATGAAACACCAAGTACACTACATCACTGGTGAGGCTGCAACAACCAGCAGGGAGCAGTAGGGTGGGGCAACCCCATCCTCAACAAACATTTCCCATAGGGGCCGAGCCTCTGGCCAGACATACTGGCCACAGACACATACACACTCACAGACACACACACATAATGACATAATACACAAAGACACACAAACCCACCCATGGATGTGCAGGTGAACTGAAATTTTGATCTGGGTGATGGACAGATCACAATCCCGTTTTGTGATTACAACTCATGCTTTTACCCATGTAGGTATTTCTAAGTTCAGCTGATTGGGATTAAATCTTGCCTGTATGACGGACTGCTGATATTCAAGAAACTGAAACTGCTGATTTCATATTTTGAAGCAAAATCTTGGAATTAAATTATTTTAGCCAGGGCTCCCATCTCTTTTTGTTTCTGCCTGTCCTTTGTGAGAAACTATATTCCATGTATTCAAAGCGGAAAGAATGGCAGCAGCCTCGTGGCATTTCATATGTGTGGTTCCTCTGAGCCATACGCAGCCAAGTGTGAAGCAGCAGGAATGAGAATTAGCACCTGTAAGTCTGACGACTCAGACTTGGTTGTCACTGCTATTGTTGTATTTATGTATACGTTTTCTGTATGTTCGGATATGTACACTTACAGTTTTAATGTACTTATTGAATTAAACTGAAACTGTGAAGTAGTATGCACGTAAATTATTCATTTATTTCTATTTCTATGTATTATTTTTTTTATTTTATTGCACTTTCATTTGGGAATTTTCAGTTTGCCCCTAAACAAAAAAAGCCCTTGTCAGTGGTGAATGCACACTATTCTTGTAAGAACTCCGCAGATTTGGAAGCAGTGTTGTGATTTTCCACATAGGAGGGATTTTATATGCAGAAAACTATGTGACAAAAACTATGACCAATGTGATTATCAGATGCAGTACTTACAGCATACAAATACTGTACTGCCAGTGGTTTTCTCCCATTAGGTAGCCCATTATTACAAATGCATTTGCTATGTTGTTAATTGTTGTAGTTAATTTGTAGTTCACTGTTAATAAGAAAGCATTGAAGAGGACAGCTGTTTGATGTATCTCTAAAAAGAGTGAATCTAATTTTTCTGTGTGTAAACAGTGTTACTTATGATAACACATGAGTAACATAAATTATTTTAACTGAAATATGAAATGCAAAAGTCATAATTGAGTACATCCCCATTACAGATGAACAACTCAATGCAAACATTTCTATACGCAAACAATATTCACTGTCACCAAGCTATTGTGTAAATATGCATTACAATGAATAAGTGACGTCAAATGCTGGCATTTTTTTTTTCTATATATCAGTTATGCAGTACATTTCTTTATGGTAAAACGTCAAACAAAACCTCATCTGTGTGCTCTGTTTATCTCTTTGTGTTTGTTTTTCAGGACTCAGACTCTTTCTTAATATTAATTAATGAGCCAAACAAACCAAACGCCTTTGGAGAGGAACGTAGCAACACAGCACACATAAAAATCTTTGCAGTTTTTCCTCATTGACTTGTTTTTAAAAATGAGACATTTTGCAACCAACTGGAAATTTGAAGCTCTGAAAGAGCAGCTATAAACAGACAGACAGAGAGATCCAAGCCGCAAGGAGTTCCACAAGTGCTGATAGTAGTAAGAGTGAAGAACAGAGAGTAGACTCACCCTTCCCGGTGGTCCTGGTAGGCAGAATAAATCCTCCTGGAGGTTTTCCTGACACTCTTGTGTCTCCTGGCTGCAGACAGAGACCTGCTGCTCCCATCTAGAGACTCAGACACTGTACTCATGCTGTCTCTACTCAGAGAATGTACACAATTGTGCATGAATAATCTGTGCTTGTTTAGGTCAGTGTGAGAGCTCTACTTGAGCACCTGTGCTAGAGCTGTCTGCTGCTCCAGCTCAACACTACAGCAGTACAGACCAAAACTCACTCACTCAGCTGGCCAGTCACAGCCTGCACTGACTGCTTAAAGGGACAGCAACACAGAGATTTTAATACTCTGACCAAACATATACCAGCTTTCTGCTGATGAAGAAGTTCTGAAACGGTTCCTAAATTGACAATAAGACAATGTTCAAAATTCTAATTCATTTGTTTTATTACTACTATATAATATAATAACAAATGTTATAATACCACAATCATTGTCTGTGAATTGCTGTAACTTATTAGTTAATTGCTGATAAGGAGCTGTGTATCAAAGTGGCCATTCCTAGTTCTTTATTTTTATTCTTGGACTCCACTAAGGTACCTTTACAAGATTCACAGTTCAGGACCTTGGTGCAGCTCCTCAGCTCATCCTCTGTCTAAAGGAAGTTGTTTTAATGCCTCCCCCTTAAGCCGGCTTTCTTCTGATTGGTTGCCCTTCAGAATCTAAATGCTTGAACAGTAGCCAGGTGTTGCTGCTGTGCTCGTAGCAGGACATCCTGCTCCATGGCAAAAATGAGAAATGCAAGAAGGAACAGGATGAGGACTGCTAGAGTCCTACAAAATGACCTTGAACAGGCCTCTGGTATGAATGCCTCTGACCAAACGGAGAAATTGAAAAAACAGTGAGTGAGACAAACAAGAGGGTAGCCTGAGGGTCTGACGACCTCTAATGGGCCCTGTGCTATGTGTATGATTACACCGAATCCAGACTCACACCAGACTGTTCGTATTTGACATGTGATGCACTCCAATCATGATTTTGATGCATCACAGTCAGTAAGTCTTCTCTTCTGTTTTCAGTTATGTGAAAAAAGCATACCGTCTTTAAATTCCAAGTTATTACACCAATCAGGACATCATAAAAATAATCTGATTTTTAGCATGCCCTAAAATGATGCAACCTAGATGAACAATAACACGTGACATATTAAACTAAGTGCACCCATACCAGGGGTCGAGGGCCGGTGTCCTGCAGGTTTTGGATATGTCCATGATCCAACACAGCTGATTCAAATGGCTAAATGAAATCCTCAACATCCTGTTTTCCTCCTTATCCTGTTTTCCTTCTCTCACCCCAACCGGTCGCAACAGATGGCCCCGCCCCTCCCTGAGCCTGGTTCTGCCGGAGGTTTCTTCCTGTTAAAAGGGAGTTTTTCCTTCCCACTGTCGCCAAAGTGCTTGCTCATAGGGGGTCATATGATTGTTGGGTTTTTCTCTGTATCTATTATTGTACGATCTACTGTACAATATAAAGTGCCTTGAGGTGACTATTGTTGTGATTTGGCGCTATATAAATAAAATTGAATTGAATTGAACATGTCTTGAAGTTCTCCAGAGGCCTGGTAATGAACTGATCATTTGATTCAGGTGTGTTGACCCAGGGTGATATGTAAAACCTGCAGGACACCGGCCCTCGAGGCCTGGAGTTGCCCACCCCTGACCCATACTGATACCTTATGAATTAAGAGGGTATGTAGCAGCCAGGTGCTGATTATCAAATATATTGATCAACTGATCATCGCCAAGTGGAAATGGTAAATTCTTATATAGCACTCTTCTACTCCACCTGAGCACTCAGAGCATTTTATACAACATGGCTCATTCACCCGTTCACATCCATTCATACAAGCAGTTTTTTCAGTGCTTTCTATCTAACATTCACACACATTCACATTTTGGATGCATCAGAGAGCAACTTGAAGTTAGTCTCTTGCCCAAGGATATTTGGCATGCAGAGGGGAGGAGCCAAGGATCGAACCCTATCCTTCCGATTAGTAGATGACCTGCTCCAACTCGTGAGCTGCAGAACCCCCTTTGAGACTACTTCTATAAAAGCAGAAGTTTTTGAGACTCTACAGCCCTTGTTTAACATGTTGAAGTTTATTGCAGTACAATCAGAAAAAGACTAAACAAATATGACTTGTTTGCCAGGAGAAAGCCTCTTTTATCTAAAAAGAACATGGTAGCACAGCTTAGGTTTGCAAAGGTGCATCTGAACAAACCACAAGACAATGGAACAATTTCATTTGGACAGACGAGACCAAAGTGCCATAATGTGCAGTGAAAAACACCTCATACAAACTGTCAGGTACAGTGGTGTAAATGCCCGATGGTGATTATTTGGGGATGTTTTATAGCTACAGCACCTAGGCACCTTACAGTCAGTGAAGTCCTCTGTATACCAAAGTATCCTATAGTCAAATGTGAGGCCATTTGGCATTCAGCTAAAGCCTGGTCAAAATTGGGTTATGCAACAGGACAATGATCAGCAAATACACCAGCATGATAGCTGAAAAACAAAAGAATCAAGATGTTACAATGGCCCAGTGTTAGAATTAAGTTACCTGAAGTGTTTTAATGCTGTGCCTTATATTTATTTTATATTAATCAAAATGTCATATAATCACAGTGTAGTATTAAGTGGACACGGCCCTGAATAATAAAGGCAGTAGAGTGCGTGTCCTTCAGTGGCAGAATGCTGTAGACTCTCCCCCACATTTTGCCTGCAGAATAGTAGATAACAGGGAACCAGCTCTGTGTGAAAAGTGTGAGTATTGATCAAAAAGGGAAAGCTATCTAGCACAAGTGCATATTGTTATGTTTCATTGTTGTGGTGGGGATTGTTTTGTGACAGGTATGACTCCTCCCATCGGGAGTGTTTGGGTGTGTCTTCTGTTTATCTCCTCCTCCAGGCTGGATGGATGACGGTACCTGATTGGCTGGTTCAAACTGACACCTGAGGGATTGGACAGCAGATTTAAAAACCAACTGACGGCCACTGCCGCTGGCTCTCCCTGCATCTGCTACTTCCAACAAAGTGCCAGTCGATTGTTACTGACTGATTCGAATTCTGTGTGACAACCCTGAGTTGCCTTCTTTTGTAATTTGTGAGAGACAGAGTCTTTGAGTTATGTTGGGTGAGTTAGAGGGTCTTTGTAAATAGTTGTTGTACATATTTCTTGTAACTTATGAACACTGTACATACTGAGCACCGCAGCAGGTAG
>VVHJ01064287.1:6099-27899 GCA_015107715.1 Tylochromis polylepis
AATGGGACACAGGAGGAGAGCACAGCTGGGAGTAATTAAACATGACAAGGGGAAGCAAAACTATACACACTGACAAGAGGCGATCGTGGCTCAAGAGTTGGCAGTTCATCTTGTAATTGGAAGGTTGCTGGTTCGAGCCCCAGCTTGGACAGTCTCGGTCGTTGTGTCCTTGGGCAAGACACTTCACCCGTTGCCTGCTGGTGGTGGTCAGAGGGGCCGGTGGCGCCAGTGTTCGGCAGCCTCGCCTCTGTCAGTGCGCCCCAGGGTGGCTGTGGCTACAATGTAGCTTGCCATCACCAGTGTGTGACTGGGTGGATGACTGAATGTGTAAAGCGCTTTGGGGTCCTTAAGGACTAAGTAAAGCGCTATACAAAATACAGGCCATTTACCATTTTTACTTGTTAAGTAAATCAATTTGTCTCTTTGATCAATTAATTACAGTAATCCCACAAAGAGAGATTCTGTTGTGGTTTTAACTGAATCAGTAATGTTAAAGAAATGTTTAACTCCACTCGAGAAAGCAAAAAGCAGCACAAGATGCAACTTGCACCTATATTTTACACTCACTAAGTTTCATTTCCTCCTCAGTAAACATCTTTTTTTTCTCCCCCTCTCTCTCTTATAAAACCATATTCTACGTATGCACATGTAAAGAATGCTGTTACACAGGAAATCCCTATTTATCTCTAATGCATTAGAGAGCCAGAGCATTTCTGTTCTACCCGCTGTTATTGTAGCTGCCCTGGGAGTACTATGTGTATGTTTGGCTTTTTATCAGCTGGAGCAAGAAGACTACACCCACAAACAAAATCTTAGAGCCAGAACTGCAGCATTCTTTTCTAACCACATAAACTTTAATGTGCTTATGAAGTGAATTTTTGAAAATGACCTTTTCCTTTTTACAAATTCTCCTGTGATTCTAGTTTTCTTTTGCCTAACTTAAAGGGAATCTGCGCATTCCAGTTTCATGTTCTTTAATAAGAGTAGTCACAATTTTAAATAGTCTTTTAAATATTTATTTATTTATACCTCAGTTCATCCACTGTCTCAAACAAGCTGTTTTCTCTCCTTTGAAGACATTTTTTTCCTGATTGGCTGCCCCTTCATAAACTGCTGTGCACCTGAGATGACCATATTAGGGATATCCTCCCTATATGACATCATAGAGATCTCAGAGGAAGGACTATTTAGAGCAGTCTGAACCCTGTGCTGTTAAGATATATATCAGCTTTACACTAAACACATAACAAAGCTCAGAATAAACTGTTTATTTGGGGATGAAAACTAAAGCATAGGTGGACATTTTCAGCCACATGTTCAACATCTCTAAAAACTTAAAGCAGGTGATTTTTGTGAACTCAGATCTACAGTGCAATTGACAAATAAATGTGGGTGTGTTATTTTTCCTTTTCACTCGCCTCAGTGTCTGAAATAACTGAACTGAACTGGGGGTTTCCTCAACGCCATTGCACCCTAAGGGAATTCACCATGAAGCTGCGTCATTTCCAAATTTCAGTAAACGTGAAATATCACCAAGACCAGCAGGATTAGAGCCAAAATTTAGAAAACAGTCAGGCAAAATTGCTTTTTTTTTTAAAGAATGCCACTTAGCAATCGTAGGTGTATTTCTGGGTGCATTTCTCCAACCAAATAAACAGACGTATCAGTAAATCTGAGAATAGATTTCACCAAAACACCACATCCTTCTCTCACATCCTCGTTGTGTGGTTGGTTTTCTTTTGGGAGCAGACACGTCTGTAAGCAACATGTATGTTCAAGCGCAAAAAGAGCAAAAGGGGGTCTGGGCATTGTTTCCAGGAGAACCTTGTCCCTGGTTTAAAAACCGCCCACCCGCTCATGCATATTTATTGCCCTATCTAATTACTATTCGCCCCTGGCAGTACACCTCCAGCTGCAGACAGTTTTCAGGTGCTCCAGTAAGGCCAGAGAGCAGCATCGTTCATTCAACCCCTTAGTTTGTCTCTTGGAGGCAGTGGAGGGTAGAGGGCGGGGGGTCATATGAACAGGATGCACTCATGGCCCAGTTTGACTCTGCTCTCACCTATGTGCTGAAATTGTTAGTCACACGCTAATGATATACAGGAAAGTAGAAAGTAAAGAGCACCACAACCTGGAATCCTACATGAAAACATTTAATGTCATTCACAGAGGAGCTTTCTCTTTTCTTCCTTTGTCTTTTTTCTGGTTCAGAGTGGACAAAAAGCATTGAGAAACAAAACCAGTAAAAGGTTGTTGGGTCATTTCCTTATACTGCCAACGCTCAATCAAACCACAAGAAACGGTCCTGAGGGAGGTTGACTGGCTCAACATTTACAGTTTAAATGTCGTTTCATATTGCAACTGTAATATTGAGAAATTAATGTTATTAAAATACTTACATAATCCGAACATACATGCAGGGTTTTTCCTCCACGAAAAAAAGAATCACCAGGAGTGTCATTAAAAATATTTCAAGTAGTTTGTTTAAAGTGTGGGGGGGGGGATTTCAGTCGAGCACAAAATATCATCCTTGTCTATCAAATGGTCAGAAATAACAGGAAAACGCAGAACTGACAAACCTGTGGACAAATCATGCTTAAAGGCCTAGTTATGTCGTTTTGAGCCAGGAAAAACCATGACATCAGTGTTAGCTTCTAAAATTGCATTTAAAGAGAAACCTGAAGCCGTTAATACTGACTAACACCCTCGCATGGAAGTGACACACCAATTAAGCAGTCGAACATCAAATGAGGTTTTGTATCTTAAGGAAACAAAATGATGGTTTTGAAAGGAAGTTTGTAAACTCCAGCTTCTTGGACAGGGAAGACATTGGGTCACAGGTGTATCAAATATGAGCCACAGTGTTTGGCCTGTCAAGTTTAGGCTCATAATCCCAGTACAGGTGAAGTAGTACTACTTCATACCAACTTATTATCACGATTGCAGTCCTAACTGGCAAACAGAGACATGAACATATTTCCTCTGTCTTTGCGTCATTGCACTGGTTACTGTAGAGTTTAGGATTAATCTTAAAATCCTTTTGTATACTTGCAGCTGCTTGTATGGGCTTGCCCCCCCACCAAGTATCTGACATGTTATAGTTTAACACCCCACGCAGAATGATTTAGGTAAGCTGTCTGCCAGCTGGTAGTAGAGCCTCACTTAACAGTCTTTCATATGTCAACAAAAAATAAATAAATCACCTCCTCTCTTGAGCCTTTTACGTCTGTCTTTCTGTGAACATTGTAGGTTAGTTTAAATTATTTTACAGCTATATTTTAATTTTCATCATGCTCCCTTACTGTCCCATAATTCTGTTTTTTTTTTTCCTAATTGTTTTATTGATTGCTGTGCAGCACTTTGGTCAACATCTGTTGTGCTTAAATGTACTATATAATTAACTTCACTCCATTATATAAGTGGCTTTAGCCCGCCTAAGCTTGCTGCTGACTCTGCAAGCTGATTTGCAACCAGAGCCACACATACAGAGCAGCATTTATTCTTATTGGAGAAACATGTTCTTTCGACCTGACATTCTCCACCAGGAATAATGAGATGTTGCGACCCATGGCTACTAAAAAAAATCCGAAAGGAGGCGTAATCTGTTTATTCTGAAAGCTTCCTGATACACTCGTGTGCTCTTTTCTGTTTCTCTTTGATTTTCCAAATGCGATGTTGGTTTCAGTTTTGTCCAAAATATTTGTTTCAATGTTTTATTTATTGTTACAAAATTTGTAAGAGAGATATTACTTGGACTATGCCAGTATTACATGTAGCATATTTATTTCCCACAGTGGTGAACATCCATTTTTCCTTCTTTTCTTCTGTCCTAGGTTCAGCTAATGGAAGATACTGCTGCTCCAAGATTTTTGTCAACCACCGCTGTTTCTCGGGACCGTACCTCAACAAGGGACGTATCGCAGAGCTGCCGCAGGCTGTGGGACCTGGAAAATGCACACTGGTCCTCAAAGAGGTGGGCTGATGTCAAAAGCAGGTGGGGGGGATACAGAGAGGAGCAGGTTTAATCAAAGGGTTGCACACTTTCAAAGGGAGAGGTGGGCCGGCAGAAATTGACAGAGGGAGGAGGTAAAAGACATGGCGAGACAGCGATGAGTTGTTAACCACCTGCCGTTTCCCAGCAGCACCTTCATTTTAATGTGAAGAGCTGTCAGTCAGTAGTGTTTACTGTTATACACTGCCACCACCGTTTGGGAAAACTTTTAATTTCTCTAGAGACAGTGCACGTGCGCAAACATTCTGCAGGTGTAAGAATGCAGAGTTGTCCACAGTTTTTTGTGATCTGCGCCTGTCCTTTCACTTTGCTTGGATCCTTGTTTGTGTTTGTTCACTTTTGTCTTGAGTTGTTCATATCAAGCCAGGATTTATTTGTCTTTCTTTCTTTCTTTTTTGTTGTTTTGTTTTTGCTTCCAGCTCCTGAGCATGCTGATCAATGCCGCCTACAAGCCTGGACGAGTCCTGAAGGAGCTGCAGGAGCTGGAGGATCAGAGCTGGGACTGCCAAGAGGAGACCCTCAAAGCCAAGTGAGGGGAAAGAAAAATACAAAACAAAAAATAGCAGGGGAGCTGACAATGAACATGTTCTTTTCTCATTTCATTTGCTCCACTCCTGTTTTGGTCATGGCCCATTTGAATTTCATAATAAATCATCACTATCTTTCCCAAAAGAGTCCGGTGTCCCTCCCCCTGCCTCTCGTTTCCTGCAAGGCCATTTTCGCTGCCCCTCTTTGAATTTTTTATGTTGTTTTTTGTTGCTGCAGTGGTTTGTGTAAGGTCTGCATTTTCATCCACTGCTGGCTGCACAGAGCCAAATTATTCCACAGCTTCAGGCTGCGTGCTCGGTGTTTTCTAATCGAAAATGGCCCCATTTTCCGTCCGAAACGAGAAAGAATCAGGCAGTCATGAGTCTGAGTGAGTCACCTGTGGTGGCCCGCAGAGCACAGTGATCACATTCATGCACGAGTGTTTTGACAACTCGCCAGAGGATTTACTTTTTAATTTTCTGGGGCATCTACCACCCAGAGAGCCAATTTATTTCTGATTCCAAAGTGGAGAAGGTTCAGTATACAATTGAGTTCAATTAAGCAAGAGCAAAAACAAGTTGACAGAGAGGTACATATTTCTCATTAATTTATGGATCTTGTTCCTGTTTGGCTGTAATTTTCTTCAGGTTGTTACTTAAAATTGAGATCCTGATGGAGCACATCTCAGGATCACTGTCTAAATTAGCTCACATGGTGTGACATAATCATTACAGGGCTTTTTTTTTAATAAACTTGCATGATTTTATAGATCATATTAGTGTTTAAAAACATAAGAAAAGACATTGACGAAGTTTGTATCACAAATGTTGCAGAATATCTGCATTTTTTAAGCTATTGCAGATTTGCACCTTTTATGATTTTTATTTTTTCAGTTTTGGGTTGATAATCAGTAATAATCAGACATTTTAAGGTGTTAATGTGGAGAAGAAGTTCCTTGTGAGCTGTTCATTTCTACAAGTTCTAAGAGCAGATGTAATGCTGATCCATAAAATAAATTAATAAGATAAACAGTTAATAATTAAAAGCAAATTGAATTGACTGACTTAATATTAACTGATTTGATCGTAGTTGCTCATAACTGCTGGTGCATTATGTTAGTTTGAGACCTCTAAAAGTCGCAGAAAGAGAAAATCAATATTTTGTTTGTGTGTTTTTGTTTTGTTTTGTTTGCGTCTTCTGCTCCTTGACTAACAGTTTCATTATGACTGCCTCATGTTTGTGGGGCATGTGAAAATTGTATCTATGAAAATTATTATGAGTTAGACAGACAAACACACTGCTCTGGTGCTGGAATTCCCCCTCATCTAACCTCCCCTCAGAGCCAACAATGTGTTATAGTACCAGATAAACACGCATGTGTCTCATTTAATGATTAATGATTAAACAAAGAGATCAGATAAACTCTGCTGGATGTTTAGCAACCTTTAAGTCATCCTGTCCTGTCAGAGTTAACATTGCTGCGTTGCATTTTTTTAAGGGTAAAATTCTATGATTTTATTTTCTATTAGGGCTTTAACTTGCAATGGTTTTCTTTAACAGTCGCAAATTAAATGATTACTTATTTAGTCTATGACATAAAATATTCCCTTTCTGATTTCTGTGAGCTATTTTTTATGATACAAAACAGAACTTATTGAAAGCAACTTATCGATAGAACTTACTGAAATGTGACTTTGTTGATGTTTTGGTTTAAAATCAAACTAAACTGCTGTTTCACTAATTAATTAGTGGCTTTTAACCTGTTAACCTCCCAAAAAAAAAGATAGTAATAGTACAGACTGACATTAGTTTGCAGGTCATACTATTTTTTTTCTTGCCAGCAGCTGCGCTTTCTTTGCCTGACCTTGGGCATTATTTTGGATATTCCCAAATTGACCCTTCATCTCACTCCGTTCTCCTGAATCGGCCCCATCAACCGAACAGTCTGAATTCATGTGGGCTCTCTTAAACTGCCCGTTTTTCACATCCTTACTGTACCATCAATCATCATTCACCGCTGAGTGCTTTGATGTATCACAGATAGTTTAATTAGCCGTTGTCCTCATAAATAAAAGTAATTATTGGCTGACAATGTCCCTCTGTCTTTCCTTTCCTTCCTCCCCCACCCAGATATAAAGGGAAAACGTATCGCTCCACCATTCGGATTGTCCGCCTAGCAGACCAGATCCCAGATTTCTGCCGTAAAGTGTGTGTGAAACTGCAGTGCTGCCCGAACCTCTTCAGCCCCATCCTCGTTACTGACAAGTGCCCAGAGAACTGCTCCGTCCAAACGAAAACCAAATACAGTGAGTCTCTGTAATTATACGCATCACTTCCTGCGCCACAGCTATGAAGGAGACCCAAATCAAAGCTTGTGACACTGTAGAGTGTATAATTGCCCTGGATGAGTGGCTAAGTTTTGTTTTGGGTGCATTGTTTTCAACATCTGCTGTGCGTCCACAGCCTATTACTATGGGAAGAAGAGGAAGCTATCCAAGCCCACTGCAGGAGAGGAGACAGCAGAGGGAGAGCTGGCCAAGCCGACGCGCCGCAGGAAGAAGAGGAAAGCTATCTTTGTGCAGAAGAAAAGACGCTCATCTGCCATTGACTACACTCCTGCTGGCTCCCCGCAGGTTAGAAAACACCTCACTTCTTCCTCAGTCTTTTCCTTTCTCTCTCATAACAAGTGTCCTGTGCACTCCTGCTCATGTGACAAGCAGCAGGTACACTCACAACAAAGGGCATAGTGTATAAATATAAACAAACTCACATGTGAAGATAGGAAATGCGGGGTAAAAGAGGAGCTTCTCATGCAGGTGCCTTATGCAGATATATCCACCGCTGGGCAGAGTTATTTACTGTAGCTAAAAATAACCACACATCATCTGGCACAGAAAGGTTGCATTCAATCACATTACAGTTGTTAATTTAATGCAGATGCCACAGAAGTACCGTCTTCAGGCATCAAGTCTGCATTTGTGTGTGAGCTTTAAAGCTTCTTACAGAGATGTTTAAAGCGGGAATATGACTACCTCACAAACTAAGGCAGCAGTTAGCTTTAGCATATTAATGCAGGGATAAGGTCAGTTTTCAGCGAAAGCGGGGGCTTGAATTCAACAGCCTACACAGGTGTTGCATTCAGTGCATTATATATTGGACCTCTGAACTATGAGGTGCCAGTGCCTCCTGGAATATTTTTATATGAAACCGGGCATTTAAGCATGGCAGTCTAGCTAGACTGCCTCAAGTGGCCATGAGAGGAGCTACAGGTTGGCGTTTTTTGCCATTCGTTAGCATCATTTTTCAGCCCTGAAGTCTCATCTTGAATCTTTTCAAGATGGCTACAAAGTGGTGAGATTTGCTTCTAGAAAGGCT
This sequence comes from Tylochromis polylepis, assembly GCA_015107715.1. Classification (NCBI taxonomy): domain Eukaryota; kingdom Metazoa; phylum Chordata; class Actinopteri; order Cichliformes; family Cichlidae; genus Tylochromis; species Tylochromis polylepis. The sequence goes on from VVHJ01064287.1 coordinate 14,015, forward strand.
TTGGTTGTACTACAACATGGCACCGTGGCAACAAGGAGCTTTTGAGTCACCGTGGCAACAAAAGAAACAAGCACAAAAAGAAACATTCCACCTGAGACTGCTAACATCATCAGAGCATCAACAAGACTTGTATCTGCCAGATTAAGAGCAAGTTGCAGAACTCCGACTTGAACAGACTCTCATCATGCCTGTCCTTGCTCTGGGTTTCATCTCGGGTTTTGTCATCACAAAATCTGTAAGAAAACTCGTGCAGCTGTACCTCAAAGAAGAAGAGGCAAGCAGAGATGAGGAAATCACTGCAGGACCTTCTGACGCTCATAATCCAACAACAATCAACAGCCATGTTGACACACAGAAACCAGAGCAACTTTAGGTTGAGCCTGGAAATAGGGTTAAGCACAAATACTCGTCAGACATTGGATTAAATAAACATGGGATGAGTGCTGTGCTGAATATTGTGTGGTATAATTATCAATAACATCATTAACATCAGTAACTGCTTTTCTGTTTTTAAAAACTTTTCGCAATTGTATGAGTAAAAATCATTTTTTGTCCTGGTTAAACAAAGAAAGCAGGTCTGACAAATATACATTCACTACAAACAGCACTTATTTTGAAGCCACTATCCAATAAAGAGAGTGCCATGACTTTAATTTCAGAGGTTCTGTTGACACATTTATACAATCACCAAGTAAGAAACAAAAAGCAGTTCAAAATTTTGGCAATTCTGATCCATAATAAAGTTTGAAATGCTTTTTATCCCTCAGCCATAAAAGGTTCAGGGGTATTGTCTTCACCCTGCTGGGCAGGCAGTTGGCGTGAACACCCAAGTTTGTGAATGTGAAAAAGTTGAGAACAAAGTGACATAGATATTTCAAATTAACACCATAAGCGTGTCTACTAGGAGGCTGAGGGGTAGCACTGGGTGCCTACAAGTTATACGGTCCTCAGCCACGGGTCTGCTTTCTGTTCCTCGCTCCAGCCTCCATACCTTTGGGAACAGAGCATTCAGTGTGGCGGCCCCCACTCCCTGGAACTCTCTCCTATATGAGCTTCACAACATTTTGCACGTAGGCCGGGGTGTAACACCCCGTCACTGGAGTCCTTCAAGAAACAAGAAACTCCGAACTCATGTATTCAGCAAAACCTTCATCCTCTAGCCTTTTTTTTGTTTATTTATAGTCTTTTGTAAAGCGTCCTTGGGTTTCTTGAAAGGCGTTACACAAATCTAAGTTATTATTGTTATTTTTATTATTATCGTTAATACTACACACTCGCAGTTTCAGAGCATTACAGCTTCATTAAGCGCTTAATCCAGAGCACTGTACAAATGCCATAGTAATCTATGTTATCGGTACAGGAAGAGTATAAAACTGGCATGACTTTTTTACTACAATAAAGAGTGGAAAGCTACAGTATAACCGCCACAGCACAGCTGAAAGGTTCCTGCACCTCTTCTGTGGGCATGCATCAACACAGCTGAAAGAGGATTTGCTTACATAGTTCCTGTTTCGGGCTTTAATGGGCTCTTTCGGGGCAAGGATCTTTAGCATTTCTGAAAACTCGCATGGATTTCTATTCTGGATTCCTTGAGTGCCATACCTCCTCCTCACGTAATGTCTGTTGCCATTTAAATGTAAATATGATTATCTGGAGGCCACAGCCTAGAACAATGCTAAGCATGCAGCGCCTCAGCAGAGAAAGAGACAACCTTTGGATTTGCATTGATCAGGCGGTAATGGAGCAGCATTCTGACAGCCTTTGACTCCTTCTGAATTAATAGAAATTCCTGTGTCCTGTCAACAAAAGACAGTTTTACATTATGTCTTTTGTCATTTGTCACAAAGGATTTAAGACACAATTCTCACCATATATATTTAATGACTAAATGATCAGTGGTTATCACTCATATTAGAGGCCAGTTCAGCTGATATTTACAGAAATGGGAAAATCTACTTTTATGAAAAGTGCATATAAGCACTTAAGCCGCCTTTGAATACGCCCACTGTGCAGTCTGGATGAATGAAACAATAAAACACGTGCAGAACCTTTCGCACCATAGAAAGCAAGTCAGGATTTGAACAAACAGTAATTATTTTAAAAGGCTCTGTTAATTTCAGTGTGCATGAATTTCAGGTCAGGAGGAGCATTTTCTGCACTCGCCTCTCTCCTTGCGCTCCCAGTCTGTTTATGAAAAACAAACTGTCACTCTGTGGCTAGAAAACATGAAGCAGAGTGGGATAACATAATAATAAAAATTCATGAGGGTGAGATGTCCTTGTCACTGCTGCTTTGGTTAAAAACACACACACACACACACACAAAAACAAAACAAATCCAAACATTTCAGAAAACTTTTAGTCACACTTTATTTGTATTACACCTTTTGTGCAGGTTGAGTTATTTACAGTTGATTAAAGAGGTGGTATTACAACACAAACAAACAAAGAATAAACAGATTTTTAAAAGTGATCGCTTAAAATATTAACACGTACTGTATAATAGAAAGTAAAAAAGCAACAGGGAAATGTGAATAAATAAAAGTTAAAAGAAGGGCTGAAAGATTTAAGTTTATGGGTCTTAAATTATATTCATTTACTAGGTGTGACTATGCTGTAGACCAGTGTATGAAAGGTATAAAAAGAGAAAATCTGACCATTCAACTTCCAGTCAAGCAAGGGTAAAATAGTTGATAAGATAATAAATAAATAATTATGAATGTTAAATATTACCAAAAACAACAGATTTAACGTTAATAGTTCTGATGACGATAGGAAATTAAAAGTAAAATAAATACCATAAAAGCCAGACTGAAAGGTAGATTAGTCTTGTTGCATATAAGTCATGTGCAACAGCATAATCACATTTCAAGACACGTAAAAATAGACTGCTGTTCTAACACCGACAGTGATTACAGGAAATTATCACATTCTTAAATTTTGGTCCTCAGCACTCGCGCAGTGTTGCTGAACGAGTTGTCAGTAGGAGGGCAGTACAACCTGGCATGTTGGATAAGAAAAGGCTGCATTAGTGTAGCTGTGGTATTCGCACAATAACATTTTGTGGCAAGCATGCCCCACTTTGCCTTTGAACCTGTAACTAAAATTAAAGTCTGTTTCCTCTGTTCTTCAGCTAACAGCAGGAGAAGTTTCCATTTCTTGCATCATAAATACGTCTCCCAGATTGCTGTCTGTGTCACTTTTAAACCACAGGAATATGTTTTTAACACCACTGAATGAGCAGGTAGCATCTTCTCTGTGATTGTATTATGATCACTTGACCTCAGTACTCTTTATTACAAGAAGACTTCTTAAATGTTGCAGATTTCTCCTTAAAATCACTCCAAGTCCACAGTGAAACTCAGCAATCCGGGGATTTAATCCAGTGCCGGTGTAGCAGGGAGTTAAGGTCTGTTTTACATCAGAGAAAGCCCAGATGGACAGACAATCCAGAATAAGTGGGAGTATTCTGGCAATAAAGTCAATAATTTCAAGATATCCAACTAACATTACATGAAACCTACTGTGGGAATTATTTAGGTTCGAATGTGGGCCAAACAGGTTTTATAGCACCTAACCTCACTTTTTCAAAGCAACAAGCATAACCCTGAAAAACCAAAACAACAATAAAAAAGAATGAGCTTCATTGCTCACACAGTTATGAAGTAAAAAGTGCAATTTTTAGCCTTTTAACCCCAAAATCTTGTCCTCTAGCACTCCTACAATACTCCCGAGTATTTATACCAGAAAGTTGGAACACTGCATTGCTGCTCAACAAACAACATAAAAGTAGTATAAATATACCTGCATAATATTCTAAATTTCTGGGTTACTAATATTAAAGAATTCACATGGCAGCATTTTATTGCAGTGGCTGGCTGAGGTTAATCTAGTCTTACTTGTTTTATAGGAAAGCATGATATAACCCAAACCCCAAATTTACCTAATTACGTTCCTCGTTACATAAAAAACAAACCACTTTCATGTGGCCTCAACAAGGGTGGCGGTTGCTGGGAGGCTGAAAGTGTAGTTTGTGTGTGAGGCGGTTCAGCAACATTGTGGAGTTTTACTGGCCAGACTGGTTGGAAGGCTGTTTCAGTCCTAAAGAGAAACACAAGTGATTAAATGGATAACCCGCTCATGTTAATGGTCGTTTCTGTGCTCTGGCATGTGTGAGGAGTGGCTTCTTTTCTCTGTGTTATATCATTGCAGACTAACATGTAACGAATTAAGAAATGGCAGATTAGCAGATCTTTAAAATCATTTATACTATTAACTAATTTTTTGCATGAAAAACTGTGATTATCTTGGTCAGCTACAGTCATAATATTTAATACTTACTCAAATATTTCTATCTACATTTAAAAAGACGTAGAGGCTTCTGGTTAAACTAAAATCCTCTGCTTTGTCTGTGGAAACAAGAAACTCTGAGAACATGAGCCTCGGCTAATGTCATTAAAAAGAAACGTCAGACTTCTCTCACTTCTTCTTCTTCTTCAGTCCATCTCGAATGTTTCCTCTGCTGTTACACCAGTGCGTTTCAGCCTTTTCTTAAAACATTTTACCAAAAACGTTCCCAACAAAATGCTGTGAAAACATTTATGAGGCATAAATATTCAAGTTCAGCTTTTGTAAGCAGCTTTCATGCTAATGTTCATTATGCCTCACAAAAAATACTCCAATTAAAAATTTCTGTATTTACTGTTTATTCACAGCTTTTTTACAATTCTGCTTTTAATTATTCCACAACTCTCATTTGACTGGTAAATTGAATAAATTGCTAAGCTCGGTGACTAAACCTCAAGACAAACATTTCTGCATGATATGCGTGATTTCTGGGACAACTGTGAACAAGTGAGCGCCTCTCTAACTTTCTCCCCTCTCCAGGACAGTGACGAGGGAGAGGAGGATGAAGAGATGGCGTTGCAGTCGGGCAGCGAGGGCACCAGCTCGGAACCTCGCGAGGACCACACCGACACCTCATCGGTGGAGGTGACCAGCAGCCGTCCTCGCCGGGCCACGGCGCTGCGCAGGGCCGTCAGCGTTGGAAACCCGACACTCAGCCCGGAAGCTACCGGAGGTCGCAGGAGGTCGACTCGCTCGCTGTCTGCGTACAACCAGAACAGCAAGTACCAGCCGGCCAAAGGACAAGACATGCAGGTAAAGCAGAGAGGCTACAAAACATGTGTGTCAAGCATGTCTCCTGTTTACTGATATTAATGGTACACTTGGATATATGTAAAAGTAATAGTGTCGCAGTCGAGAGGAGAGTAAAATGGCTCCATCCAGAGCTTCTACACCAGAACAGATAGACTGGATTATTCCAGCTTTAGACTGAAATAGTTGAGTGATTAACAGACCCCAGAGCAGTGTGCGCTACCCTCTAGTTCACAGTGTGTCTTTTATGTGCATCTGTTCAGGTGGAGGAGGAGGAAGGTCAGCTGGTTTTGGACAGAAACCCTTTGGAGTGGAGCGTAGATGAAGTCGTCCAGTTCATTAACTCTACTGACTGCGCATCTCTGGCCGGCATTTTCCAGGAGCAGGTAAAAAAAACAACAAAAAAACAAAAACCACACACTAAAAACACACAATTACTGTTAGGTATACATGTCAGTAGAATTGTTGCTTGTTTGATAAATAAGGGGTGAAGGTGTAGACTAAAGTACCTAAATTTCAAGGGTTGAGCAAAAATGTAGCATTAATAGAGAAATCATAGACATTTTTAGACAGAGCCCCTATTTTCAACTGTCTGTGTAAAAACTGTTCTCTAAATTGGTTTAATATATTTTTCTAGATGGTACAGTGTTTGGTTAGATACAGTGTTTGCCCTTCGCTGACTGGTTTAGGTGGCAACAATGTGGTCTTTTTTTTTAGTTTAATTTATTTTTAACTCGACTGACTTCAGTTTGTGCGTCTCTCTTTGGCAACGTGTGCGTAGAAAGAGGGGAGTGGCTATCTTTACACACAGAGCAGATAAACACAAACACACACACACACACAGAAACACCTCGGTGTAACCAAGACAAGAAATACAGTAAAAGCCAGCAGAGACCCTCACATATTATACTGAACATAAACGTGATAAATAACATGTTTGGAGCTCATATTTCTAACCCCTTGTTTGTTTCTGTGGGGGGCAGTGGGAACCAGCAGGCAGCTTTTCTCAGGCAGTGGCAGATATTTATCCAGCTACAGATGACCATCTTCCTCGAGGGGTTGATTATTTTCAGCTTTTTTAGAAGACAAACATTGTTTACTTTATATTACTGTACATTTTTAATTGGTTTAGAAAATAAAGAATAAAAAGAGAATTAATAATACAAAAATGTGTGAAATCAAGATTTAAACCTTTACAAAAAACCTTAGTAACATTTCTTGTTTTGCTACTTAGAGACGTGTGGTAAGATTATTATAGTAATGTAAAAATGTTTTAGTTAACTGAAACTAAACTAAACAGACTAAAGTAGACTAAAGTAAAATGAGACTGTGTACTTACAAACAGAATGACTTTTGTTTAGTCTGCTGATTTGGTCACATTTGCCAAGAAAACCAGCCAATCAAGGCTTTGGTGAGTGTGTTGAGATTAGAATGGCAGTGTTATTAAATGTTTCAAGTGGTTTTATTATTATATTTTATTAGTGCGTTGTTTTGAACTTTTCAACTTAGAATCTGGCAAATACTTGATATAAATAAAACTAATCCTGAGACTGTTGGAAACTAAACTGAAGCTCTAATTTATTATAAAAAGGCCCTCTGCACATTTCCTTCTTGTTTTCATTCAGCAGACTTTAGTGTGAAAACCTGTAAGTGTAAGCAGTGTGTTTGAGGTGAAGTACATCCCAGGAGTTTAAGCTGAACGCTTCAAACCCTGAATATCTCCGTTTAACTTGTGTGCAGGACATCGATGGTCAGGCCCTGCTGCTGCTGACTCTGCCCACAGTCCAGGAGTGTATGGACTTAAAGCTCGGGCCTGCCATCAAGCTGTGTCACCAGATCGAGCGCGTCAAAGTTGCCTTCTACAAACAGTACGCCAACTGATCGAGGAGTAGCAACAGGAGCAGTCCGGGAAATTTTGGATTACGTGGATTTCCAAATTGTTTTGGCAATCGGTTACTTTGGATAAGCACAAACCGAGGGACAGCAGGAGGATGTTTCCCGACGAGAAGCTGAAGGATTAATTTCTGGGATACTATCTGTGTGAAAATGATATGCAGTACCCACGAAAACAAAAAAAAACTTCCTTTCTGTCGACTCCGGCAGAACCGAACACACGGAGCTGATCTGTGTGCTCTACTGATCTGTGAAGAAGCTGAGGACTCAGTTTTTTCTCTTACTTTTCATTTCCATTTGATTTGTCATAGAGGAGCATCATAGCAATTAAGTTTTAAAAATTATAATCATGAAGAGTTTTCCCTTTTTTCTGTGTGGCATAATCGGTTCAGAAAATATAACTGGAAAGTATTTAACACACCAAGAATTAATATATTTGGAATATTTATTGTTACCCTTATTTATAAGGCGTGATTTATCCATTTGGATTTTTGAGGGGGAAAAAATTGGAGATGTATATCACAATGTACGTATCAGCTAATCTTTATTGAAAACGGGAAACTGGTATGAATTTATTCAGTTCAAATAAGCATCCCATGTGTTTGAGAGAAGAACACACTGGAATAGTCTTGCTCTCTTCTCATTGTTACAGTCACATGAATCAATCATGGAAGCTATTTTGTGTCCATCTATGCAATTCTGTTGCAGATATTTTTGATAAGTAAGAAAATAAATTTCTATTGATTTTTATCTGTTTTTCTTGTGCTTCGCTTTTCACTTCAAACACTAATAAACATGAACTGAAGGTTCATGACAGCATGACACATTCACCTGGTATAAATGTACTTCACTCCACTTTTGCCTTCAGAACTTAATCTTAATTCTTTATGGAACAGATTCAACAAGGTGCTGGAAACTTTCCTCAGAGATTTTGGTCCATGTAGACATGATAGCATTACACAGCTGCTGCACATCCATGATGGGAATCTCCTGTCCCACCACATCCCAAAGGAGCTCTGTTTGATTGAGATCTGATGACTGTGGAGGCCATTAGAGTACAGTGAATTCATTGTCATGTTCAGGAAAACAATTTAAGTTGATTTGAGCTTTGTGACATGAGTACACTGCGGTAATAAAATGGATAGAGATAGGTTCAGAATTTGACTATGTAGAAGCAGAAATCAGGAGTCATCATTGGATGGTCTCCTTTTTGTGAGTGTGTGCAAATTTTTGTCTGAGCAGCACTTGGTGTGGTCTTCTGCTGCTGTAGCCCATCTGCTGCAAGGTTCAGTGTGTTGTGCATTCAGAGATGCTCTTCTGCATACGTTGGTTGTAAAAAGTGGTTATTTGAGTACCTGTTGCAGTCCAACATCAACAAGTCATTTTTACCCTGAGAACTGCAGCTCGCTGGATATTTTTTGCTGTTTCAGACTCTATAAACTCAAGAGATGGGTTAGTGTATCAACTGTTACAATGAAAAAATAAATAAATAAAAAATAAATAGAAAGCCAAAGTTTAAAATAGTGCAGTCAGCATATATTTATATAACCCCTGGGAGCAAGAAATTCAGGTGGCACATTCATGTGTGGGGCACTTATGGCAGAGCAGTCTACCAACCAACAATATGCCCCTGACATATTCATCAGAGTGAATGGTTGAATGAGGCTTGCAGTAAGAAAGTGCTCAAGTTGAGTAAAAAAAGCACTATACAAGTACCAGTCCACTTTACCATTTGTATTGGCCCTAAATGCTCAGTTTCAGGTTTTTTTCACATTCATGAGTCTGTATGATGTCAGAGAAGAAAGCCGTAATATTTATTATACTGAAGCTTCTATCTATGAGGGGCAGCCAGTCCAAAGAAAGTCAATTTAATGGACACAGAGTAGGAAAGGAAGTAAATCTCCTCCCTCTGCTTTTTTTGGAATTATACATCCTGGACTCCTCGTCTTATGTTATACTGATGTGTGGTACAACTGCATCATATACATAGTTTTGTTTATAGCTGTGTTTCATGATCTCAGATGTAACAGTTGTCATGGCATTTCTGTATTCAAGGCTATTTTTAAAGCCTGGTGCAACATGACAAGATTGATGGAGATTGATTTCCATGTTATAGGCGGAAGCACACATCAGAGAAATGAGAAAGGACTCCTGTCTCAGAGGACAGAGGATAAAGTAAGGTGCTACAACAAAGCCCAGTATAATATAGATGAGGATTATTTTGAACTGTGAATAAAGCAATGCAAAAGTGCTTCTAGTAGAGTCCAAGAATAGAAACTGTGGAGCTGGAAATGAACACAATAGCCTCTTTATTTAAAAAAAGAAGTGGTTTTCACACATGATAGTTTGCATGCAAAACGTTTGTTACTACAAGGTGCTGCCTGAGTCGAGCACAGGAGGCAGGACACATGGTTAGTTATCCACTTCCCACATGGGCACAGTTGGACTTTATACAGATTTTGTACTAGGCAGCTGGGAGGTTGAAGACAGTCTAAATCCAAACCACATTCGGCTCAGCCGGGTAATGCTTAGAAAAGATTTCCAGAGTGTAACTTAAGGTCACTAGTTTTATGTGAAGCCTCTTCAAAGATGACTTAAACTATGATGAATTGACAATACCTTTGTGTGCAGTATTTGTATTTGTTGTTATCGGCTAGCAGCGTGTTAGCAAGACATTTCAAAGTCCAACTTTAATGTAATCAGTCATCATTCACTTTATCTAACTATTGTTGAGCAGTTTACCCAAGTTTAGCAACACACGAGCTATTGGAGTTATTTTTTATTGTTAGTTTTCACTAATACTCATTCATAGCCATTAAATATACATTTAAGTTTGAGCTTTTCATATATGAAGCTATCTGTAGCTGTTTTGTGGAGGGTGAAGGGTTAACAGATATGCCCTTATGCATGGTGAAACATAGGAAGCCAGACGTCTCTGTGGTTAACAAAACAAACATCAGCAATACTCCAGGTCACAGTTTAAAAAGGAACCACACTCTCTCTCTGCTGCTTTGGGGAAACGTTTAAACACTCTGCTGCTGAGTTTTACTTTCATACAAAATTACAAATGAATTATCATCATGTTTCTACTGATAAGAATGAGTTATGAAATTTTAATTAAACACCACAGCCCTGTAGTTAAGAAAATGTAAAATTAGTGCCTCCTAAGAGTGGCTATGTTGTAATTAATGAGGACAATGCTGCAGTATATCACTGATTGACATGTCAGCATCCTTTCTGAATTGCTTGACACAGTAAAAAAATGAAGAAAAGAAAAAGATATATTAAAATATTACCCACCCTCCCTTATCAGGGTTACAGGAGCCTATCCCAGCTGTCTTAGGGCGAGAGGCAGGGTGTACCCTGCCAGTCTGTCGCAGGGCTAGCACATACAGACTGACAACCATTCACACTCACACCTAAGGGCAATTTAGAGTTTCCAGTTAACCTATCCCCACTAATGGCACGTCTTTGGACTGTGGGAGGAAGCCTGAGTACCTGGAGAGAACCCACGCAAACACAGGGTGAACATGCAAACTCCACACAGAAAGACCCCCAGCCTGATGGTGGAATTGAACTCGGGACCTTCTCACTGTGAGGCAACAGGGCTAACCACCGTGCCACCTATTAAAATGCTATTAAAGTAGAAATAACAATGTGTTTAAAAAAACATATGGAGATTTCTGTAACGTTTGTTGTGATTGAGAACTTATTAACAAATGGAAATTAGCTCAAAGTGATGTATAAATAGCTGGAAAGTAAAGTAACAGCAATGGAGAAGTAGTTGGAAACAGCAAAACATAAGGTATAAACATGTGAAAGTGTAAGCTAATGTTAGTGGGAAGTAGTTGAAATCTTTAGCTAAATGTAAGGTGTATAAAAAACTAAATCAGTGGGATACATGTACTGAAAAGTCATGAGCACATGGTTTAAATCGTGAGCTAAAAGCAGTGGACAGTGATATCATGATCATGGGACTAAAGCTTCTCTGTGTATTTTAAACTATTTGTGTGTCAAAGGTTGGGGTTGTGTTTAGTCAGATTTAGGGCGTCGTTCATGAAGTAAAACAAAAAGTAAAAGATGCATTGTGCAAACATGGTTGCAATAGGAAATAAAAAGGAATAAAACAAAAACTTATGTATAATGGAGAAACAGGCTGATTATGAAGGGAAGAAACTGTGGATAAATCTGGTGATTATGAGATAATAAACAATGAGAAGAAAAAAACACAGACAGACACTAATGTACTCCACAAAACACAAATCAATTACAAAGGAATTACTCAGGAAATTAAAAAAGCACTTTCAAAATAAAAACAAACCAAAATGCCACTAAGTTATTTAAAACTGAAGAGTGTAATTTTTTTTAATGTGTGATTTATCCCTTTTCCTTAAAACAAAATGTGTTTTCATAGAAAGTGTATCAATGCAAGCTCTCAGATAGCGATCACTTCATTCATCACTTCCAAGTCTGTTAGCCCAAGCTTAATTCATTCAGCAGGCTGATTGTTCAGGAACATCCAGCTAGTCCAGTTCTACGCTGGACTGTTGTGTTTTATTATCGGGGGGCCAAGAGCTCAGGGAAAAGGCCTCAGTTCTTCCCAAACGGGGATTATAAAGATTCCTCCCATATTAGCTTCTCTTTATTATCTTGCTGTTAAAACCACAGCTGGATTTAAACTGATGGCTTTCCGCCAGAGGTCCCTTCCTGTTAAGAGGGTGATGCTTTTTCTCCCCACTGTTGCCACGTGCTTGCTCACAGAGGCTTGTTGGGTTTCTGTCTATATTTTAATGTCTTTATCTTAAATCATAAAGTGCATTAAGATTATGATCAAGGGCTTTGTTTGAGCACTGGGTGGTGGGTGTCGGAGTTCTCCCACTTCACTGTTTTTAATGCATCAGTTTTGTACATTTTTCTTTATGGTAGTAATGTCTTCAGTTATGTAATAACAGTAAACAGCTGCTGAATTATAATGCAGTCAGGCTGTCAGGTTTCTGTATCACTTTTTATCAGTTGTTTCTTGTTGATTATTCCCAGATCAGCATGATTTATCTGTCCATCCTCTTTTGTCTTGTGTGTGCACAGTCACAGTTTAATGAGCCGATGGTGTTGTAAGGTGGGACATCGTGCTGTTTTTGTGTCTGTTGTTTGGTAATCTGTTTAAATGTGAATGTGTCACCTGTACACTCTGTACATGCCAGTTCATCACTTTAATATCGATTTACATTTTTTCATTTATGATCACCTGGACTTCATCAACTCAGAAGTGCTCTGGCAAAATTACTGCTTTGTTCAAAACATTTATTTCTGTTGTGGGATTGTTTTTAAATGACAATTTCATTTATTAATGGAAAAAAGTGATTTAAAACTACCTGGCCCTGCACGAAAAAGTAATTGGTCTCTAAACCTAATAACTGGTTGTGCCACCCTGGACTTGAATCAGATTGAGATGCTGTGGCATGACCTTAAACAGGCCGTTCATGCTGAAAACCCTCCAATGTGGCTGAATTAAAACAATTATGTAAAGAAGAGTGGGCCAAAATTTCTCCACACTGATGTGAAAGACGCGTCGTCAGTTATCACAAACACTTGATTGCAGTTCTTGGTGCCAAGGGTGGCACAACCAGTTTTTAGGTTTAGGGGGCAATTACTTTTTCACACAGGGCCAGGTAGATTTGGATACTTTTCTTTGTTTAATAAATGAAATTGCAATTTAAAAACGGCATTTTGCATCTACTGATGAAGATCTGAAACATTTAGTGTAGCAAATATGCAAAAATCTAAGAAATCAGGAAGGGGGCAAACACTTTGTCACAACACGGTATGTAGTCCTGGAATAGTATTGACAGATGTTGCCGCTATGACTCTTTTGGAAGCTTCAGCATTAGTGTTTTGGCACCACCATGTTTTTCAGAGCCAAAAGTGACCATGTTTGTGGTTAGGATGGAGTTACAGTTATCAGCTAATGCTATCAAGCTTGGCAAGCAAGCTACATCTATAATCTAACTGATAAACAGATACAGCAGGATTAAAATAGCACAATTTGACCAGAATGAGTTGCACCACACAAGTTATTTAATTTCATTTTATCAAAAGGGGGTTCAGTTCATCGAAGGTAAGGGCTAGCAGACCCCCATCAGCTGCAGCTGCCTGTCTCAGGATGCCTGCCAATCAGTGCGCCCACACACTGTGTTCAGATTGATGAGCTATGAAATATTACACTTCACTCGGAGATGTTATAAAGCAGGAGACGATCCAAACAGGATGTTTATCGTGAGCCAGCCTTCAGTGGCCATTAGAGGAACTGCTGTTTTATGCACTTTTCAACCCCTGAAGCTTCCACTTGTAAATCCTGAGATTCCTTTTGATGTGATGCTAAACAAGTGAAGATACATTTAACTGAAACTGAATGTACAGCCACTCTCCTGCCTTTACTCTTAGCACAGGCTTGGACTGGTTGACATGGAACAGATTGAAATTGGTCGCTACACTGTCTCACTCACTGGGCATCCTTCCTCTTCCTCTCACTCTCACTGAGTTGTTAGTTTACTACATTCATAATCATCCATGCATGCCTTGGATTACACTTCCATGCCTCACCACATTTTTGAGAAACAAACTGTCCATGTGATTCCTGTGTGTGTGTGTGGACGCCATCTTTCAGACACACCATGCTAATCTTTTTTAATGGAATAACAAATGATAATAGAAAACAACCTGGTGGCTCCAGTTTATCAAACAAGTCAATATCTAAGATGATGGAGCCATTAGAGAGGTGCTTTATTGGCAGAACAGTTCATGGTGGTGAAATAAAGGCAATTACCCTCTGCGTGGCG
>VVHJ01064290.1:10917-28021 GCA_015107715.1 Tylochromis polylepis
CAAAGGTGCTGTATTGGACTGAGATCTGGTGACTGTGGAAACAATTTGAATAGAGTGAACTGCCATATTCGAGAATCCAATCTGGCATTAACAAGGCATTTTCACTCAGAAAGATGCTGCTCACTGGATATTTCCTCTTTTTTAGACCACTCTCTAAACCCTGAAGATGGTTGTGTGGGAAAATCCCAGTAGGGCAACAGTTTCTGAAATACTCAGACCAGTCTGTCTAGCACTGACAGCAATGCCATATTCAAAGTCACTTAAGCTAGCTCTAAGGCCAAAAAAGTGGGGACAATTCTGTTAATGCAAACTGTAAACTGTAAACAAAGCAGAGTGTGTAAACACACTCTGCTTTGTAATGCAGTAATATTGGCATGTAGTGACAAATGAAAATACTCTTTGTAATTTAACTGTATAGTACTGAATGCACTAAATTACCATCCACTACTGGTCGTGGCAAAATGATTATTTTTTTTAAAAGCCTAAAACAAAAGAGTCCTTGCATCATTGTTCTAAAAGCTAAAATTAGTCTGAAAATATTTGGAGTGAGCGGCTGGAGAATATCATATCACTTATGAAGTCATCAACATAACTTCAGGACTTTTTCTGTATCTTGAAACTGCTGTTGCTAAGTGACGGTGGTAAACATGGAGGGCGAGTCAACCTACCAGCCTCATGAGTCAAAGTTCCAGTATGAAAGCCAAATTTACGATCTCCAAAACAACACTTAATGAAGAGCACTGCCACCAGCAGCACACGTGATGCTCATACCAACTGCTGTGTGGTACCTCAAGGTTTCCATAACAAATGTTAACAGCAACATATGATGCAGGAAGGATCTAATTTGATCCTCTCTGGCATTTCTGACAACAATGTGACAAGGTGGGTCACCAGGCTATGTGTGTGTATGCTAAAACACAGACCACATCTACTCTTAAATCCAGTAAGTTCCAAACAAGCCAAAAAAGAAGTGGAATTCATCAGTTTGTTCGGTACAGTACGGATTCCTCCTCAGAGCAAATGAAGTGACACATTTACTGCTGGGACACACCTCTCGTCAGCCCCATCTGCCTGCTGGATGTCACTTAGCTGAATAGATCTGGCATATGGTTGCCGAGGATAATAACAAAAGCCAGAGTGAGAATGTTTATGAAGTACAAATCACATCATTAATGTCATTAATTGCTGGCAGAAATATAATTTTAAAGGAGTTATGGGCTTGACTTCCACAGAATGAGACCAAGAGCGAGTCCACAATAAAAAACTACCTCATTATTAAAGCAAACAGAATATAACAAGTGGGCTCAAAAACTTCAAAAAGGCCTCATCTCAGAGAATCATGCCAGGAACAAAAAACAGAATAATTACAGAAGAAATAGTGTTTGAGAGTGAATTTTCACAAATGCTGCCTGTAGAATTAGAAGCCACATGTGAGATTAATGAGGCACAGGCCTGACAAAGAGGGAGGGCACCATCTTTTCTCAATTCCGGATCAAGATGTAAACAATGTCCCACCCTCTAAACAAACAGGGAACAGTCCTCAAGGGAATGTAATTGTTATATCAGCATGCTCCTAGCACTTTCTCCTAATGGCAAAGAAAGCAGCCTTAAAGTGAAAATCTGTGCTGATAGTGTGCAACTAACTGTGAGAACAAGATTGTAGTGTTGATTATTGACACATGAGACGCAACAACGAAAAAAACAAAGAGAACATTCCTGAGGGCGGCCACTGGACAAAGCAGCATTGTCATTTAGTAAAGGCTTGTTTTGGAAAGCTGGATGACACTTGGTGATGTGCGACGAAGAGAAAATGTGACCAATGCTCTAAAACACGGTACGCTGTCATGTCTACTCAACCCCTTATTGCAGAAAGCCCAGTGTCTTTATTAGCTGTGTTTTAGTGAGGGTTAGCAAACAAATAAAGTTCTTGGATGCTAGAAAGCATTAATAAAACATAAGATGATTAAAATCAAAGCAGACTTTGGGGATTCTGGAAAAGCTAAAAAAAAGGCTAGCTAACTCTGCACAAAGGCATATTAATTATTAAACACACTATATTTTGTTAATTACTGTGTACAATTTGTATTTTACACAGGGTTATGTGAAAAGCTATTTCTTGTCTGGGTGTAGAAACTAACCACACTTCATGTGGTTATCCAGCACCTAAAGGCTCATACAGGGTTTGATATGCTGGGAGGATGGAGAGGAATCCCTTACCTACTACATATCCCTGCCTCTGCTAAACTGGTTTTGCTTTGTGTTTTATCTCTGGTGGGGATAAAAATGTATTTCCCCCTCTGAGTTTTAGCACTACATCTTGAAACAGTCTATAACGCAAACGACAATAAAATCAGAAACTGACTTTCACTTTCAGCGCTCCTGATCAGCGATGACACAGCAAACACGGGGATGATCTGGATCCCATTCTGTTTCAGCTTTTTATTCTTCCCCCTGTATACCAATGCTGCTTCAACATGTAAACTACAGCTAACTAAATAACAGAGAAATGAAACTGATTCAGAGTTCGAATCTGAGACCCATCAGGCTGCAAAACACATTACAGAGTATTTCACTTTATTAATAAGAATTATATTCAATCCAGTTAAATTATTTATTTGGAAGTATTACAGGTGTTGGTTGATTTTGTTTTTAATTATTATTAGTTGCAAAGACAGTGAGGGTTGCATAAATCTTCTCAGAACAATATTTTAAAGTTGAGTTCATTATTTCAAAAAAAAGGGAGCATTTAAAAAAGAGAAAACGGGACATTCAGGACAAAACTACTCACCTTTCTGAACATATTTAAAAGAATGTATTTGTTCATGATATTTCAGAAGAAGCAGCGAGTGTTTTAACTGAAGCTGCACTCCACACCACACAGATTGCATATCCAAGTAAGCAAGATAACAATAGTAAGTAGAGATAAACCCAATTGAGCTCTTGTGACCATCGGAGATAAGAAGAGATCAGACGTGAAATTACAAGCTTGTGCACAGACATTATCAGATAGAGACATACTTCCACTAATCATCTTGAAATGCAGGACTGCAGAGCTTCAGTGACATGGGGGATGAGAAGCCAAAAAAGTTGCATATTCGACAGTACAAAGACAAATACCTTCTGAAAAAAATGACATCTTCCACATGGAAGAAGACAAAAGACAGCACCTCCATTTGACATAAAACAGACTCCATTGCGTCTGTCTGAAAAGTTAGTTGTGGTTAGCTTTCGTCTTTTCCAACAACTGTGCATCTGAACAAGACAAGCAAGAGATTTACATAAAGCAGATTTTCCAACACAACATGACCTTGTATGCAGTTGTTGCACATTGACGGACATGCTGGGACTTGATAGATGTAATATGGCTCTATTGTGTGACTCGAAGGGTGTTTTTTTTGGTCATATTGCTCAGGTACTCATCCCCTGTGCAGACAGCAGCCTCAGGTATTTTTCTGCCTGTCCACCCCCACCCTGATTGTGACAGACTGTCACACAAAAACTAAACCTTTCCCAGATTCCTGTTTCAAATATGCCATTTGTGCCAGCTTAGCAAGCAGACGAAAGATGAAACTTAGGAAATTTAACCTCTAGCCCTGAAGTCATAGCCCACGTTTCATTTGCAAACCACTGAGATTACTCTTCATTTCTCAGGGAAATAGGAGAGTGGGGTGGGAGTCACAAGTGTAGCCATAATGTTCAGTGGTGCAGAGGCTTCAAAGGAAATCCTTTCTTTAAATTCTTTACATGACTCATGTTTTTAGAGGTGTCGTCCAGTCTGATTAACTTATTTATGAACCAGTGTGGAATATGCTTTAATTCCACCTCCCTATAAGACATAATTTCTGTATTTCATCAGACTGAAGCAATATTTAAACGTTTTAGGCACAGAGCAAAACCACTGAGGCAAAAAGAGTTTCACTGAGATCCAGATCTTGTCATCTTTTTCCATTTATAAATCCTGAATTTCAAAATATAGAGCCAAAGAAATAAACAAAATACCTATTAAATTAAGACGTGTCTACATAAAAATATCTGTTACTGCTTATCCCTTTCTAGGGCTGTGCCTCATCATTCCCATGAGAGAGAAAAAGTTCCCAGGATCTTGGTCCTACAGCCATATTTGGTATGCTAATACCCACTAAATCTGACACATTCCCAACACACAGGAACAGGTGTCTTCAAAACAAGGCAAAGTCTTAGCGATCAGGGTATCCCCTTCTGTGGCTCCACAAGCAGCAAAAGGGGAAAATTATATGGTTTGGGAAAACCGTGGCAGCCTAAGCACAGAGACCCAAAACACACACAGCACTAGTAGTGAAATATTAACAAGTAATTATATGCCTGGACTGCACTATAGAATAGCGATGAAACATAATAAAACCAAAGCGAGTCAGAGCACGGAAGGTCGTGGCTGCTGTGCAGCTAGACAACAGACCCTCTCAGGATCTAATAAGGTGAATCCAGGAGAAGCTGAAAACATTTAGCTGAGCGTCCATGAAAGGAATCTCTGTATGACTGATACAGCATCTAAATCAGATATGGAAACTCACGCTGGATGAAAATGTGAAATGTGTTTGTGTCTCACCCATCAACATGGCAACTGGGAGGAGTGGAAACATCCAGACTCAGAGACAAATATAATGCACATATCTGCATCTCGGTTACTGTCACTCCTCTGACCTCTCGCTTACAGCAGCTTTTTGTTTCACTCTCCCGTTCCACGTGTTAGCTGTGAGCGGGATTTGTTTAACTGTCTGGAAAGTAGCCATTGTATGGTAATTTCTGTTATGATAATTGCCTTAAGTACAGGTTAATGTGCGTGTACCCGAGCTGCTGGGCGAGTGAGCTTAACACTGTTTAACGCTGACTGTGAGTTACTTGAAAACTTTAATAAGGCTGGGTGCAGGCCATGAGAAAAGCTTTGACTGCGGCACGCAGTTGTCTCCTATGACTTCATTTTCAGCAGTCACACTGTGCCTCGAAGAGTTGTTTGTTCACTTTTACTAATCAGTAAGGACATTACACAAATTATAAATAAGCTCTGTGTGCGTGTATGTGGGGGGGCAACAAAGAACCTTGGATTGTGTTCAGACTGAGCATCCTTTTAGCTTTATTTGCGCCTGTTGGTAATCAGGTCAGCTGTCTAACCATGTGTGACAAGAGAGAAAGCAAACCAAGCGCAAAAAAAAAAAAAACCAGTAGAAAATCCTCCAACCGTGATGGGAGGAAATATTACATCTCTGACTGTTGCTAACAGGCATGAAATTTACGAGCACACACTCATCGTATGTCTGCTATATTCTGTGTGGCTTCCGACTTGTCCTCAGTACAGTATGAAATCCTGTCAGAACGCAGCACAAAGTTTTAATGAAAGTGCACGGACAGTGTGAAGTGTTAAAGGATGCTTAGCTTTCCTAACGGAGAAGCTTTTCTTTACTCTTAAATAAAGTGTGCAGCCTATTGTGTCTTTAAAAAAAAACGTCAGTGCAATCTAACATGCCTTTGAACGCAATATGACAAATTACCTCTGACTTCGGAGATTTACAGTGGCACCCTGAGGCCAGACATTTATCTCCTCAGCCTTGTACATGTCTTCATATCAAAGAGGCTCAACCTCCTCTCGTGGCTTTGAAAACCCAAAATCAGCCATGCAAAATACCAAGGTAGTGTTATTATGCTGAGATGATTACTCTTGGAAAGTTCACATGAATTACATAACATAATATCATATTGCAAGCAGGTGGGTGACAGCATGTCCTCTGTAGCAGCGGCAGCAGTGTTGCATTTGCACAGATTTTATTTGAATAAATTCTCCTTGGAATTAAAGATAAAGGTTTGTCATGTGTATGAGAGCTCTTGTTTTAGTGTGTTTTCAGACACTGCTGCAGGAGGTCACTGTGTGTACAGTTATTTGCTCATTTTGTTACTGTATTACAACAAGGGTGGGTTACAGGCATTGCCAAAACACTGATAGCTCTGATGGGTACAGCAAAACCTTAAGGCGCCCTATAACGCAAAAGATGGCCACTGCACAATAGTTCTGTAAATAACTTAGTGCACAAATATGCATTTAAACTCTTGACAGTGTGTTAGCTTTGTTTACCTGTTCTCTCCTTTTGCATTGGAGGGCGGTGGGTGCAGAACAGTTTGGTTGTCCTCCATTTCCACGACACATTTTGTATTCAGTTCAATTTCTGCAGAGAGAAGTTTGTTTGGAAAGTGAAGCAGAATGCGGGGGTGTGAAGAATAAAATCGGAGTTACTTTGGCCTTCTTTAAACTATTCTCAAGTCTGACTTCAGGCTCACAACTCAAACTGAAAGCAGCAATGGCGAAGAAACCAAAAGTTTATGGTAATGTGGCACGAAGCCAGGGAGACAGAAAAGGAGTTTGCAAGCAGATATCGTCGTTATAACACTTACCCCTGCGGTTCATGGGCCGAACTCTCACTGCAACTTTTACCTTTGTATCCGACATTTTCGTCCACTTTTCACTCCCACCCTGTCTATTCGCCCAGCTATCAACGTAGAGTCTCCGACAAGAAAGCCCGGCTTTTTGCCAGAAAAAAGGGCAAAAGAATCTAGTTAAACAATCCCAAAAGAGTCCAATCCTCGATGAGAAGTGATAGGAAAGCGTTCATTTTTCTCTTAGTATCCATCCGGGTTCGCTTCTTGTGCAAATCCAGCACTCAGCTCCAGCCCCAGACAGCATCCCCACCGCCATCTTCCACTGGGAGCACGACTGCTATCCTCTGGCAAACTGGAGAGGCTGTGCCAAAGAGGGGGAAAGGATTTACGCACCCCGCCGGCGCATTGGGGGAAACCAATGAACGAGAAATGTGAGCGTGTGACAAGTTAGTTCACATGCATCACTGAGTATGCAGAGGCAGTGCGGAGCTAAGAGGCGGTTAAGTCAGCTTTAAACAGTTGTTATGAAATATGATTTTTGGCTATGATTTATTCGCACTTAACTCTCGTTCGCTCTCTCTCTCTCTCTCTCACACACACACACACAGAATTGTTTTATGTGTTTGCAATTTTGGTAAGCAAAAAAAGGGTGTGAAAAGAATTTTGAATTTACATAACTTTATTATAATGTTTAGCAGAATAATCTTGTGACCCACCACCTCACTTCTGTTGACGTAAAACCAAAAAAAATGACTCTTTTGACTCTTATATCACCAAGCTACCAATTTTAAACCTTACATCAGCATTTAAGTTTAAGTTTTGCCATTTGTCCATCACCTTCAAGAGTTAAAACCACGTTGCATTCAAAAAAACTCTTTTTTATTTATATTTGTGCGTAAATTTGTAAGTTGTCTTTTAACACATGTGCTATAATGTCATTAAAAAGTGTTCTGTTATACAAGAGGGGAAAATAAACGTTTCATTTGTAGTTGTGGCATATAACGCTTAAACTTGGTTAATTGTAATCCTGCAACCCCTTCATATATGTATGGCCCCACTGTCTGTTGTTAGCAGCTGGACCTTTTTCTTTCTCAGATAGTTTCATTTGACCTCATTTTTAAAAGCCTGTTCAGTTCAGAGAATGAGAATCAGTACATTGCTATGATATTACACCGTAATTAAATAACACAACATCATTGTCAACAACTGCTATAATAGTAACATAATAATAGACATAACTTCATGCCTGACGTCCTGCTGAAAATGGTTTCACCATATGCAACCATATTTTTTTTTTCATTTTGACACTTTCAAAGTAACACAATGACATTTTTACACTCTATCTAAAGTAAAACTTGTATTTTCAAAACTAGTCACAGCAGGAAACTAAACAAATTTTTTTTTAATACAGCCTATCATCACTTCATCCTGTGATAAGCTGCATTTCACTTCACTTTATTTAATTCATCTCACTTGAACAGCTACTTGTTGAACTGCTACCGATTGTTCATACATAAACTATGTCACAGGTCCAGCATCAGATTTAGGAGAATAAATCTTCACTGTATGGTCGCCACTGTCCAGTGTGATGAGAAGGTTGTTCAGTAACGCTAATCCAACGGGGCGAATAAGATGGTCTCCCACAAGAGGAGTGAGGACTGGGCCACTCTGGAACTTCCCTAAGCTCCAAATCATCCCCTGGTCTGAGTCAATCACAATTAGGTCTCCATCTCTGTCGAACACCACACCTGAGATGCTGAGCCTCACTGTGGACTGCAGGGTCAGGCTGAAAGTGTCTGTCTGGTAAAGGAGGTGGAACTCTTTTGTAAACACCCTGAGCCTTCTGTGTTGGTGTCTCTCCGTTGGATTGGTGACATCAGTTAGATGCTCTGTCACTGCAGTGTTCCCATTCACGCAACAACAGGCCACCGCTTTAGGGCACTGAAGGTCTGAAATTGTTGTTTGATGCTCTAGAATGATGCCGTGACTATAGTCCACCCTCACCTGGGAGAGGGTGCCGGCCTCAACATCAGAGACCAGGATGTGTCCACAGCTGTCAGTGTCCACACCCCAGGGCATCTTGAAGGAATCTTTGATTGTCAACATGTAATTCCCCCTGGATGTGAACACTTTTACAGCTTTATCACCTGCATCAGTCACAATCACGTGACCAGCTGGGGTCACTGCCACATCCACTGGGTAACAGATCTCCCCACTGGCTGCTCCTTTTCGCCCAAAGCTGTGCAGCTTCTTTCCTTTTAGATTGAACACCACCACTCTCTTCTCTCCATCATGGACCACAACTATTGTTCCCGAGGACCCCAAAACAGCTATTCCAGTGGGGTTGACAAGAGTCCCCCACCCACCAAATGCAGTACGCAGGAGAAGAGTTGTGGATGTCAGAGCTGTGGGAAAGATAAAACCAGCTTTTGCTCTACACAGAGGCGCAGACGGTGAGGGACTTTGAGACAACAGAAGATCTTTTAGGTCACTAAGAACCTGGCAGTGGGAGGTGCTGTCAACACTGCATAACTGTCGGCAGAAAGGGCACTCCAGCTTCCTCAGGAGAGGGTGGGACAAAGCTGTGATGCATTCCAGACAGAGTACATGACCACAGGAAAGGTTCTGCGGTCTGCGCTCCCTCTGCTGAGAGCTAAATGTCTCAAAGCAGACTTTGCACTCCAGTAGGTTGATCTGTATCTCTCTGATTATCCCCTCTGGACTGAGGCAGCCACGATGTTGGAGACTCTTGGCCATGACCGAAATATCCTGTTCTTTAAACCCTGTGGGACGGTTCAGTCAGCTGATGCAGGCAGCACCAAATTCGGGAAACCAAAACAGAACGCATGGTAATTTACGTGGTGAAATAGAGAATCATGAAGAGAGGCATATGAAGCACAATTTTGTGTAAGCACTCATGCCCTGGGCTTTTAGGCCTCAACTGTCACGTGGTATTTTGCGCATAACTAAGGCTCTCTGCTGCCCTCCTTTGGAAAAGAGTTACAGAATTGAAATGGCAACCCAAATTGCAGATATCAGAGGAAATTCAGTGACCAAAAAAAGAGCCTGTGTATTAAATACTTTAAAAAAGAAAGAAAGAAATATGCTTGGCTGGAGTTCAGTGCACAGTCTCCTAAATGTGCAACAGTGTGTTTGAAATCTCTGCCATTATTCATGTTTAAGACTATATGATGTTCATTTCCAAAGGAACAGCAACCGTACCTTCAAATACATCTTGCTGTAGGTCAGCATGTGGCAGCTATTTCAGTCTGAGCTTCATGCTGTGCAGACTGAGTGAAATCTGATCTGCTATGGGCCGTGCTTGAATCGGCCAATCCAGCCCTCCTTTGCTGCAGCGGGACACTCCTCAGGGGTCAAACAATGTCATTTAAAATTTCTGTTAAGTACGCAAACACAGAAGGCCTTCTGCTAATAGGAATGTGATGGCAAGTAAAAACTACCAAACAAGATTAAGAGGAAATTAAAACACTTTTAATACGTTTCACAGTGGAAAAGAACAGCACAGGTCATTTTCAGCAGAATTGTTTTTGGCAAATGACATCTAAATCCACAGACGAGGTCCTATTTAGTGTCTACTGTATGTAGCACGGGAGCCAGGGCTGTTCCAGAGAGGTCAGTGTCTGGATTGTCAAGGATTATGAGGGATAGTATATCTGTACTGAGATGATACTGACACAACAAATGGAAATATAACCTTAAAATAAAATACTCAAGGCCAGAAGAATCAAACACACACAAAAAAGTCAGTCTTAATAGAAACTGAAAGAAGATAGGAATTTAAAAAACAAAACAAACATGCAAACAGGCACAAGGGGTGAATTAAAATGTTACCACGACAGTGAAAAAGGTGTACATAACAATACTGGCATCCTGCTGTGTGGTGTAATACAAAGACTGTTTTGACTACTCTTGTAACGTTTTCCTACTACAACACTTGATTTGATTGGAGTCAGCCATGCAAATGCAATATACGCAACAAGAAGGTCAAACCAGACACAGACAGAAAAACCTGACGATACATGCAGTAATTTGAATAATTACCTTCTCTTATTAGTAAAAAAACAAACAAACAACAAAAGAAAATTAGCAGCCACAGGAGGACAAGGACAGTAAAATCACTCAAGGTCACAATGATTCACAAAATACTCGAACATTACTTAATGTACAGTATTTTCAATAAACTTTCTGCAAAGTGCTTAAACTGTGTGCTTTGCTTCACTACAGGCCAAACGCAGACCAAAGCCGGTGATCCTACCACGCTAAAGCTGTCTGGTATTGAACTCCTGCCCACATTCAAGTTAAAAAACACGAAATAGTGAACATCTATGATGTAAATAGATAATCAGTGACAGACATTTATATAAAAAGGCTTTAGCTTCTTTTGTGCTATAAACATAGAGGCTCCACTAAGTGATAAATTCTAAATAATGGCTTTTAACATTGAAATGGGTTTGATACCAGAGTTGGTATAAACCAGTCAATTGTACATTAGCCTTCAATGATACTGTTTCATAGGATAACTGTGAATTATAGCTCACTAGCTACAACGATCATGCAATTATATTTAGAAATGGCAGTTTTTGTTGCCACACCTTTCTCTCACACACTCGCACAAAATAAAATTCTCCCACTTTTTCATCCAAAAAGAAAACACACACAAAAAAAGGTGATCAGTGGTTTAGGAACTTTTATGACTACAGCACACACCAAAGTGTGTATCTCTATAGTCTGAGCCACTGTGCACTCCTAATAACACTGCATGGACCTGTTTTTCCACTTCTGCTGTCTGCACTCCATCTACTGTAGGTGGGTGGCTTTCTAGGCTTCAGTTACATCAGGAAGTGGTCGTAGCTTTACCCTCTTCTCCATCTGTAATCTTTCACACTTCGGGTTATGCACAGGAGTTACCCAACAGCCTCTGCCTCCAACCCCTACTGGCTGTCGAGGCCGTTGATGGATTTGGTCTTTCCTGAGTCCTTCTTTCTTTGTCTGGCTTTAGGGCTGTCACCTTCTGCATCAGTTTCTCCTGAAACATGAAGATCACTTATTTCAAATGAACCCATAAAGAGACGTAATTGCACTGTGTTTTACTCACATTTCTGAGTAAGCATGAGTAAAACACTATAATAAACACTAGAGGTCACCCCTTTACAAGCCAGCAACTGAATACTGGTGTGTATTTTTTTTATGTGGCGTGGTTGATGAATAACAGTGAAGTCAGTGTACCTTTAAATCCCTCAGACACATGGTCAGCAAACTCTGTGAAATTACTGTCTTCACATTCTGAGAGGCTCTGAGGGGAGAAAAGGTTTAAGACACATGACACACACATACCTGTAACTGCACAGGGACCATACTGTACATGCATCACGGCTAACTGACCCCGTACATCTTTCTCTGTAAACAAGCTGATAACAAACCCTACAAGGAAAACCTTGAATGTTAATATTTACTAATGATCTTGGAGAGCAGATGATTACTTAGCTACAGAGCATGAAGCATGGCTGGCTTCGCCACAGGACATTTGGCTTTTTGCCATTCAGACACAGATGTCAGTTTGTTGTAGCTTTAGTTAGATATAACAAGAGTTTACAGAAAGGCACTGAAGTGTGTCACTGCTATAGAAAAGATACAATGGGATAATAATGTTAGCAGCCGTGATGGCTCTTTAAGCCCGTTTTGGTTTAATCACTAGAGCAGTAGCTCTCAAACTGTGGGGTGCAGGCAACCAGGTATAAAAATATTAACCACCAAGAGTTGTCTGATGCTATCGCACTGATCTTTATCCGAGTAAAGTTCAACTTGAATCCTCTTTTTATATTGTTAATGATTGTGGGTGTGGAGTATGGATTTTTTTGGCTTCTGATGTGGTGGACGCCAGCAAAACAGTGTGAACTGCTGCAACAGAGCACCATGAGCTTGAGCTCCAAAAACATTATCTCATAATGACCTTTTAAATAATTAACTAATCCGTTTTTTGCATTTGTTAGATAGGCTGAGAATAAAGAAACATGAAGTTGGGATTGAAATTAACTCCAATTTGCACATGTGTTAAGTGGTTTTATGGATAGGGATCATTGTTTTTCCTAATTCCCATACACCAATAACCAATAACTTCTTAACACTTACTAGCTACCAGCTGAGCAGGGATACTTTTACTCTGAAAGTGTGACACCTTCAGAGTAAAAGTTGTCCCATTTAAAATGTTTTGGTTGCAGTGGTAAGGCACAGCTTTCACTTTGAAGGGGAATGTTCTCAGTTTCTGGTTGTGTTGCACTTCAAGTTTCACTACTGCTCCGTGAATAGTTAGTCTGGGTAAGTTTTTGGTGCAGCCCCCCCCCCATTTGATTGATTTCACCCAGCAACAGCCATCAAACTCCAACTTGTCAGAGACTACACTAGTTTCCGGAGGCTGCCTGGGGATTGTTGACTGGTCTTTTTGCCTGTGTGGCTAAGGCCTTAAATTCTTTGTAAATGCTTCAAGGTCTAGAGCAGTTTAATGGAAAAACTGATGAAAGCCAAAGCAATAAACATACCTTTTCCCTGGGACCATATGTTTCTGCATACCATACCATTCCATACAGGCACAGGAATGTAATGAAGGCCTAAAAACAGAATGAAGGCAACAGAAACTGTAAAATGATTCATAGAAAATGTGTAAAAAATTACTTACAACATTCTATTTTATTTGTATGTTAGAATATTTATATTAAACAACAAAGAGCTATGTATAAAAAAATTACACATATTTCAGTGATAGCTCTTCTTACCAAACACAAAAGCCAGAGGATCACATAGAGGATCTGTGTTTTTGAGAACAAGTCCTGTCCAAACTTAATGCATGCCAAAGCCTCCAGAAAGGCTATTGCCCTGTGAATGAGACAGAGGGGGCAAAACAAACATGTAGTTCAATCTTTTAGCTCACTGGCAGCAAAAAAACCCCCCAAAACAATCAAACAAACCCCCCAAAAACAACCCATCTGTCATGGTCCTGGGTCTGTGACCCAGTGTTTTGTGTTTTGGTTTGAGTTTTATTCTTGAAATTAGGGTTCTCTGTTATATTATGTTTATAGTTCTGTTCTTGTTCTGATTCTCTTGTTGTTCTGTGTCTAGGTGTTCTCTGTGTCAGCCCTGTGCTTCCTGTTTTATTTTGATAGTCCCTGTCCTGTGTGCGGTGTGTCTGCCTTGTCCTTCCCCTCGTCTTGTTAGTTCTGATTTGTCCCAGCTGTGTTACCATCTGTTCCCATCCTCTCGTTATCCTGTCTGTGTACTTAAGCCCTGTGTTTTCTGTAGTCTGTGTTGTGTCGGTAATGTTAACCGTCACTTGTAATCGTCATCCCTTCATGTTTCACTGTGTGTTCCATCTGCCAGCCTGTTTGTTAGTTTTTGTATTCTCAGTTACGTTAGCCTGTGCCAAGCATTAAAGCTGCCTTTAAGTTTCTGTCTTGGTGTTTTGAAGTCTGCGTCTGGGTCCTTCCCTGCCTGCACACAGGCCACCATGACATGGAGGACCACTACAAGGTTTTGATTTGCTGACCTGATATTACCTCTATGAGAAGAGGTATGAATCAAATCAGCAATATAGGGAGGGACCTGTCCATGTAATGCTCTGAAGGTCAAAAACTAAATTTTAAAATGGAACCTAGATCTGATTGGTACCCAGTGTGTAGTGACTTTAAAACTGGGGTTATATGAGTTTGAACGAGTCGGTAGTCTCGCTGCAGAGTTTTGGACAACCTGGAGATGACCCAGCCCTTTCTTGTTTAAACACGTAAACAGACCATTACAGTAGTCCAGTCTTATAGAGACAAAAGCATGAATTATCATCTCAAGTTCACTTGCTGACACCACTGATCTAAGTTTTGAGATGTCCCTCAAATGACAAAAGAAGGTTCTTACTATCTGTTTTAAGTTGCACTCCAAGGAAAAAGCTTCGTCAAAAATAACGCCTAAATTTCTGAGGCTACGCTTCTGCGAGAGACCTAAATCGCCCCGTTGCTGTTTAATGTCAGAAATTGCTCTGTCTGGTGCTAACCTAATACCAGGACTGTATTCTCCAGAATCTGCTGACATCATAATATCACTGGTAACTTTAAGTAGTGATGTTTCATTTTAAGAAAACCAGATTGGAAACAGTCATAGATGTTATGTTTATCCAAGTAGGCTGTAAGGTGGGCAGCAACTGCCTTCTCAAAAAGTTTTTACATAAAAGGGAGTTTGGAAATGGGTCTATAATGTTGATGTAGTGTTGGATCCAGGTTGGGTTTTTTGAGCTTGGTTCCACAATAGCATGTTTTAAAAAGCTGGGGAACACCCCAGTCTGGAGAGAAACATGAAAGGTTTACAACCCAAGGACCAATAGTATCAAAGACGTTGATAAAAAGGTTGGTGGGGAGAATATCTGAGCGGCATGAAGACGGCTTCATTTTATCTATGAGGGCTGCCATATTATCAAATTTCAAAACCTTGGGATTTCTCGTTTGTTTTTTATGAGTGTAGAAAAATATTCTGCTCTGACATTTTTACCATTCCATTTAAGGAGCGCATTAGATCTCTAAGAGAGTCCTTTGGCTGCCCAGATAGAAGCAGCCAAAAGGGGCACAGTTCACTTAGGTGAATAAACTCGCCATCCCTCTGCCATGTTTCTGTGAGAAACAGAAAATCCAAGTTTTTCTTGTGAAAAGTTCATTAAGAGAGGAGGATTTGGGGACAGGTCGACCTGGGGTGTCACGGTGCCACATGCACTTATGGATACCCTAATGTGTCCACTCAGGTTCAGATCAGGCAGGCGGTTCCTCCTGATCACGCCCTTCAGGTCTCGCTGTTGTTGCCCACATGAGCATTAAAGTCTCCTAGTAGGACAACAGTCTCCAGGTGAAGCACCCTCAAGCACTCCACCCAAGGACTCAAAGAAGGCCAAGTACTCTGAACTGGTGTTTGGTGCATAAGCGCAGATCAAACTCAGGACCCATTCCCCAACCCCAAGGCGCAGGGAACAAAACCCTTTACTCCACTAGGAAAACCTACAAGGTACAGGCCGCAAGCCAAGGGGAATACCAAGATATCCACCCCAGTCCACTACCTCTCACAGAGGGCAACTCCAGACTGGGACAAAGCCCAAGCCATTGAGGTGATCCTGACTATATTTGGCCTCCTTCCCCACCAGAGAGGTGACATTAAATTTCCCAGACTTGGTACTGGGGATCGATCTGCCAGGGTCTCCACCCTTGCCTGCCATCCAGCACACACTGCACCCTCCCCTGCGGGTGGTGGGCCTACAGGAGGTCAGACCCATGGCTCCTTTTTGGGCTGTGCCCAGCCAGGCCTCATGGGTAAGGCTCATCCACTAGGCGCTCTCCCTCCAGCGCCCTCCCCAGGCCTGGTTCAGTAACTCTGTCCCAGCCAGGATGAACTGTTTTCTTCTTTTTATACTCATAAGGGTCTTCTGAATCACTCTATCCCTCACCTAGGACCAGTTTGCAATGGGAGACCATACCAGGGGGCAAAAGCTGTCCAACAACATGGCTTCTGGGATCCCTGGGACACACAAACCCCTTCACCATGATAAGGTAGCCACTTCATATCTTGCCCAAGATACAAAGGGGCTCCAATTCACAGAGGGACCTGTATTTTCATAACTGTTTTCAGTTTGATTATTATCAATCAACTTAAGTGCCTGTATTTTCATCATGGAAAATCCAGGCTTTAAACCTCACTAACTCCTAGCCACTGAAATATTTCAACAATTGATGTTTTCACATCGTATAATGTTAAAAAGAATCTAATCATTTTGTTCTTCCATTTATCTATATATTCATAAAACGAAAATATTCTGGGGGTAGTGAATGATAGGTGACTGGGAAGTTCAAATCATTTGCCAAAGTTCTTATTGAGTTTGAGGTTCAGCAAGCAGAAAACAGTTATCTGGATAACTCTGAAGGCGACTGACTGCAAAGAGCAGTAGGACGTCTGTCTTCAGCTTAAACTACAGGTAAAACAATAAATATTTACTTTGGGCCTTCCATCTGAGCTTCAACAAGAGTCATAATTCTGATGCTTTTGGTCAGAAAGGTTTGTGTATAGCTGCACTCTCTTGCAGAAAGGAGAGCAGTGAGAAGGAAATGAGAAGAGTAAGAAAGCAACAGAGGAGAGAAGGTACTGTGGCAAAGAAATTTTAATCAACTTAAGTGCCTCGAATTTGACCTGCTTCACCTTTTTCCTCTCGACATGATGCATCTCTCTCACACACACTCTCACACACCCCTCATGTGGTGATGTAAGGGATCGGGTATGTCCTTTAAACGGCATCTGAAAAATATGTTGTATCTCCTCCACAAAGTATAGTCACGTGGCATCTGTCCTGGATATAACTGCCAGTCTGTTCAAAGCAGCTTCTTCTCTGAACACAAGGCAGCTCCAAAATTATTCAACTCCACCTTATAATTTCTTGTGATTACATTACAAATAATCGTGTCACTGAGTTGAGCCATCACTGTCAAATCTTTGGACCCATATGCATCATCGCCCCTTGTTTTTCCTCCTTTTGTCTATAGATGACGTCATCTGCAGCCAGAGACACGGTCATAAATATCTGTACCCTGTCTGATCGTCCATTGCTGCTTTTTTTTTTTTTTTTTTAAATTTAATTTGTTTTTATTTTTTTTTTTTCCTTTTTTTT
>VVHJ01064291.1:2999-26681 GCA_015107715.1 Tylochromis polylepis
CCCATCGCCCACATCATTACTCCACCAACATCCCACAAAGCCCCACTAAGCAGCTCAGTCCTGTTGAGGCAACAGTACTGTTTGTGTGAAGCCTTCAAAAATCTCTTCTGCACATTTACACATTGACTGTATGGTCCTGCCTTTGGGGAGCTGTTTTCCTCAGTGTGTGTGTGTGTGTGTGTCTGGTCTGTAACGTGCTACATTCCTCGTAGGCAGAGCAGCGTAAAGGGCAGTGGCCCCACTTCACCAGAGGTGCAAGAGGGGGGTGGTGGAGAGCAAAGTGATTGATGGCTGAGGGGGAGAAGGCCAAACAGGTGGATGTACCGCGGGAACATCCAGTGAGCAGATCTCATTATTTGCAACTTTGTCATGGCTAATATTTGCATCCATCATTGTAACAACATATAAATAACAGTATATAAATGTATAACAAACAATAGAGAAAGATGCTAGCACTTTATAATACAGCCCATGATGTATTGTGTAATTTCCTAGAAACTACCATGTGAATTTTCTGAATTAGGGTGCAGTTTACAGCAGCTTGAAATAGTGATTTACTTGTACAGCAGAACAAGGGGGTAAAAACTGGAGGTTTTAAAAGATAGAAGAAACAAATTATACTATAAGTATTTCACTAACTTTGGGGTATTTTTTACTTTACTTTCAGGTGCAAGGCTTATATTATTGAATAACCTAACCTGCCCATCGTACATTGTAATTAAACAATATTTTGATGTTCATATACTGTCCGTAAAAGCGTTGAGTGAATCCATTAACAAGTGCTGAAAATTTAATTTGAATTGCAAAAACTAAAGTAGAGTTATGAGAAATGAATTTGAATTTTGACAAGGAACTACATACATATGTAGAGAACTGAGAGAACTTACAACTCCTCCCCCTAATAATACTTTGTAATTACTATTAAAGATGGGAAGGTTAGGCGACGCAGAAATGAAGTCTGCAAACTTAAAATCCTGAATAATTACAATGTAAAACTGGAAGATTAAATTACTCAATAATACAGCCTGCAACCCTATAAATGTGGTATAATTACACGGTAACACAGAGAAATCTTCTTTCCTCTACTTGTATGTACTGTACTTACAGTATATAATGTGCCAATTTCCCTCAAAAACTACATTACTTTTCAAAATTAAAATTCTGTTCTTGTAACTCAGATTCAGTTTTTGTGGTTGAATTTCAATGCGGACATGCATCAGGACTGCCTATAATTTAGACATCGAAATACTATAGAAGTATAATGTGAGATGGGGGTTTATGCTTCCTAATATTACTGTAAAAATAAAATAAAAATACTACAAATTTACAGACTACTTAAAAACACATAAAAAGTAATTAGTTTATTTAAAAAATAAACATACAAGTGTTACCCTCTTCTTCTCTTCTTCCACTGTAGCTAAAGGTAATTATTTTTTGGTACAAAAGAATTTTAGGTACTTTTACATGGTAAAATTTTTGGAAATTTTTGTTCCTCTAAAAAGTATAGGTCTTCTTTAAACACATTAAGAGTTCCACATAATTACACAGCAAAAAATAAATAAATAAATAAATGAACTCAAAGATAGCGGAGGAAGCAGAAAGGCTGCTGAAGCAATTCATGATAATTACATCTCTTAAAATAAACAACTCTGCTTCCTCAGTAACAGTCTGTAACATTATTTCTTCTGGATAACATCGCTCTGCTGTGACTGTAAACAGTGTCATTATGTATGTAAGTAATTCTCAACCAGCCTAGGGAAAACAGCATGACTCGCAGATACTGACTTAAACCAAGGTGATGTACACGCCCTCCTGACAATACCACTGTTTGCCTCAACATCCTCTGCTGCAGCATGTTTCCATCCCGCTGCTGCCACTCAATCCGGATTTTCCTGTGAAACCACCCAAACTCCCTTCACCCTGAAGTTCATGATCTTATCATGATCCAGGAGTGATATGGATCTAAATCACCCCACTGGGAGCAGCTCAGGACTTTCCTTTCCAGTGAATCTCAAGGGCGGCAGCAAGTCACCACCAGGAGGCCTGGCCTACATTCCCAAGTGTGGGCCAAGGCTACTGCTCTCACCTTTGCCCCACATGAACAGGGTGAGCTCAGGAGAAGATGTTAAGTTTAGTGGACCTTAATGCTTTAACTGGAGATCATAGAAATACAGTAAGGAGAGTTTCGGTGGAACCACAAGTTTTGCGTCAGTAAAACAAAAGACGGGATTGAGATGAAAAGACTGTTATCAGTTTGGATCCCTTTCTCTGCCTCTTGCGCTGACCACTGCCAACAGCAAAAACTTTGCCAAGTCTTTGTTTTATGATACAAGACTTATGACTTCCTTATAACGCCTAGATTTTTCAGGGCTGATCCCAGGCGTTTTGCAAACCCCTGCCTCCTGCCTGCAGCTGGATGGGTAGCCTTCTACCAGAGGGTTTTAAAAATGCGGTAATTCCTTCTAATATGAGTGAAGTTTAAATAGACTAGGAGTGGAAAAGGGTTACTTCAGTAAAGCCTAAAGTCATGCAACACAACAAACTCACTAACAAACACTTAATAATAAGCTAATGGTGATTTATGCTGACTGTATAGTGGCAGATCATGAAAAGCTGGTCTTACTTACTGCTGATGTTCAAAAAAGTATGTTTTCAGGACTTCGGCCTGAAGCTTGTCATAATGACATTAATATTGAAACATTAGCTTTCTGCTCTCTTGACAGCAAAGAAATAGCCAACATACTTGAGCTGTCACCGTGAGTACTGTAGGAGGAGCTTGTTGATTCTAGTAATCTGTGAGGTTTTGCTATATTCCAAGGATTTATTGCACTTTTACATAACAAGTAATCTAAAATTCATTATATCCACTGTTAGATACTAATGTCAGAAAACAAAATAAAGCCCTGTAATAAAAAAGTTGATGGGCATGCAGGTCCTTTTTAATTTGCTCCAGCTCCTTCAGAAACCATTTGTATAAAAAGATTTTACTGTAAAAGTGATTAAACTAATATAAATTGTAGATACAAAAAGCAGAACATTCACAGTCTATGTTGGTCGGCTTGTGTTTGCAGCGTTTTTTCAGTTCATTGGGGTTTATGGCCCTTTGTTTATGCACAGCTCTCACAGGTCTTACTGCAGCAGCTTGACGTCTGGACTTTAGCCGAACCTTTGCAGCACCTTCATTCGTTCCTTTTTAGACATTCTGTTGTCGATTTGCTGCTGTGCTTGGGCTCATTGTCCTGTTTCATGACTCAGTTTGTACCAAGCTTTAGCTGTCACACAGATGACCTCACATTTGACTTCAGAATACTTTGGTATACAGAGGAGTTCATGGTTGATTCAGTGCCTGCCAGGTTACCCAGATGCACAACAAGCCCAAATCATCACCCCTCCACCACTGTGCTTGACAGTTGGTATGAGGGCATGATATGCTCCAAACATGGCCCTGTGCATTGCAGTATAGCCAGAAATCTTTACTTTGCTCTTAACCGTCGTTGTTCCACAAGTCTTGTGGCTGAAACTTTGCAAAGTCTTCCTGGTATTATCTTTCTAGAGAGGAGGCTTTCTCTTGCACATCTTTTTAAACAAACCATTCTTGTTCCATCTTTTTCTAATTGTACTGTGAAGAATTGATCATTGTTGTGTGATTCTGTTGTCAACACATTCAACTATGTAAAGAACAAAGTATTTAATAAGAATATTTCTTTTATTCAGATCTGGGATGTCTTTTTTTTTCGTATTCCTTTTTTTTTTTTTGAGTAGTGTACAACATAATCACACCATAATATGGCAACTAAGGATGTCTTTATGGGTTCTCAGTTAAATTATGCCTTGAGTTATTTTCTTTTAAAAGTCTCATATTAACAAATAACTATTTTGATTGACTTTCTGCAAAACTGACACTTAAAAACATTATGTGAAGTAAGATTTAACTTCTCAGGAAAAAGAAAGTAAGACCACCTGGGCTTTTTAATAGACAGCTGACTTTTCTCAGACCGCAGCGAACCCCAGACATGCTAAAAGTTCAAATGACACCTGAGGAATGCGGGATTTTCTGGTCATGCATTAGATAAGGTAAAAAAAAAAAAAAAATTAAATACTGCAAGAGTATGAAAAGGTAATGCCTGATCATTTAAAGCTAAAACTAATTCCTATAAAAGCAAAGAAATGAAAATCAAAGCATTTCCATTATATAAAATGATTTATTAAAGACGTTTAAAATGTGAATGACTTGAACTTCTCACATGTGGGAATAAAAGACATAAATTTAAAGACAGCAGATTTACAAAAACACTGTACAATATACACACAAATCCACTTAAAACCTTTTTAAAAAAAACAACTAAAAAAAACCCTAAACCAAGGATAAAGTTCTGGTGACATTTTACAAGACTGGCGTGACTGATTCATTTCAGTCACGCCTAACAGATGTGACCAGCAGAAGATCTATTCAAACTGAAAGGGTGGGGTCAATCTGAAAACTCAGAGTCCCCCTGGGAGAGCTTCAGTTTCTCATGAGAGGAGAGTGATGAGTGCATCCAAAAACTTGCTCCTGTCCTCAGTTTTCAGCTCAATTACTGTAGAAAGAAAAACACAGATAAGAAAAACATGCCAACAGGACAAATCATCCAGCAGCATTCTGACATCCGGGAGGAGATTTTCTGCCTGTGATTTTTAAATTGATGGTGGACTGGATAAATATTTCAGATGGGAATGAGTAGAATATTCTAAAATATTCTTTCACAAATGAGACATGACAAATTAAAGTAAAACTCCTGACTAGCATCTGGATTAACAGCATCACAAGTGACAATTTGGGTGGGAATAACGAGGCAAACAGATTGCACATTAAACAAAGACGAGGCTGCCACCTAGTGGCCAATTTACAGACATGCAAGAGCAA
Organism: Tylochromis polylepis; assembly: GCA_015107715.1. Taxonomy (NCBI): domain Eukaryota; kingdom Metazoa; phylum Chordata; class Actinopteri; order Cichliformes; family Cichlidae; genus Tylochromis; species Tylochromis polylepis. Next base: position 7,903 of record VVHJ01064291.1, read on the forward strand.
ATTCTCTGACCGTCCACACAGCAGCAAAAAAAACCCAGAACACTTTACTGTTTCTTACCTGAAGTGTCAAAGTGGTCGTGAAGAGTCCTGGAGATGGTGCTCTCTGCAGCCTTCTCAAATGCACGACCAAAGAAACTAAAAGGACAAAAACAAAAACACACGCAGAGGAGGAAATGAGGCAATGTTATTGAATACTGGTAGAAAAATGTGAAAAGGAAATAAATAATGGCCACAACCTGTTATTTGAGTCCCATTGTGTCATGCTCTGAACTAGAAAATATTCATGCCTTTATTTAATCGTGTCTGAATTATTATAATTCAGCATTTGCTTGTTCAGAACGCTGCTGCAAGGCTTCTAACTTATAACTCTTCGCACATTTCACATACACGGGCTCCCCATTAACCTCAGACCACTTTAAGATTCTTGTTTTGACTTTTAGAGCTCTGGACAAAAATCCGCTCACATCGGTGGACTTTTACATCTGTACATCTTGAGCAGGCCCTGAGTTGTTGTGATCAGGTCCTGCCTTGATTTGTGGACTCTCTTTCAAAAAGCAGCTAATTTACTTAACCAGAGATGCAGGTTGAGGAGGAGAGAAATCATAAACTGAGAAAAGCAACTTACTTTTTCTTGTCAGATGTCTCAGACTCTGGTGGGATTCCCACAACAATAACAGTTCCCTTTTCCAAATCCTTGGGGGCAGCCATGACGAGGGGGAGCAGTTTGCAGCGTTTATTCCTCGTCTAATTGGCCAAGACACCGTGAGCGAAAGAGCAGAGAGACTTGAATAACTATGATTTCAGCAAGCCTCCTTCTACATTGTGAATCAGTCCTGATAGCGTTCAGACACTCACCGAATGGACAAAAGCCTTCAGGAGGTACTTGCAGAGCAGCGTCAGCGCCATGGGCTTAGAGAACAGCTTCACGTCAGGTGTTCCCTACAAAGAGAGGATGTGAATAGGATATATGGCTAAATAAAATTGAAAGCATGCACGCCTCAGGCATCCAAACACTCGCACCTCCATGAGGTAGCAATAGAGGAAGGGTCCCTGCGACAGGATAAGGTTGGTACAGATGCAGCTGGCGACTGTTTGCTGGATGGCAATCAGCTTCTTCTTAGCTAGCTCAATACCCGAATGCAGACGATTGAGGTTGCTCCTGCACAGAGAAAATGAAAGAAAAAAAAATATTAAGACATTTTCAAAGGAAATACGAGCAAATTAAGATTTAACAGTGAGCTTAGTTTCCTCTGCACACCTGGAAAGGGCATCGAGAGCTCTGATGAAGTTGTCAGTCTCGCCGTCATCTTTCTCAGCGCTCTCCAGCAAGGCAGCAGTAGCGTGTACCATGTCGCTGGCCAGGAAACGGTTCTTAAAGCCGAAGTGCACGCCGAACGTCTGGATGCGGATGTCCTTTATACTGATGAAGAGGAGAAATGAGAGTAGAACGGGGAAAAGCAAACTGGACGAGCAGCCAGGGTTTGCCATTCAAATTCATACCCGTATTTATTGGAGGACTCCTCAATGACGTCCCTCAGGTTTTCTTTGATCGACATATCCATGGAGTTAAACTTCTGACGCACTTGTTTCAGCGGCAGCCTGTTACACATAAATTTTATTTAACAACAAAAAGAGGAAGTTCATTAACACACAAAGCATGGATTTGAAATCACTTTACCCCATGTCTGCTAAAAACTCCTGGAGTTTCTTTTGACCATTTAAGGTCCAGAGCTTGAAGCTGCAGGAAGTGTAACATGAATTACAAATGCTCTCATACAGAGACCAGTGCTGGTAAAGAGTAAGACGAAGGCTGAAGAGACAGTTAAGGCTCTAATTTTCAGTTATTTTCAGCACTTGTGTGACAGAAATCAGGTGGGATATAAAGATCTGTAAAGGCAACAAGCCAGATGAGTTAAGGATACTCGTATTCAAAGGAGATCCTCATACAGTCGATGGAGAGCGAGTTCTCCTCATCCTCGTTTCGGTGGTTATGTCGGGAAACATGTCGCTGCATAGTGGCGATGTCAGTCACATACTTCATACTAAAAGAGAAAAAAGGAGCGAGGCACACAAAAATGATTCAGCAGAACTATAAAAAAGACGAGCAGTGATTCTAAAATACAATTTACACAGAGTTTGGGCTCTATTTGAAATACAAATACAAGCAAAGTGCAATGATGGGCAAATTAGTGAAATATTATATTTGAACCATAAGAGTTAAAGGTAAAGTGGAACCTATCCTGTGGTCTAAACAATCACAATTTAAACCTCTTTTTGGAAACTGTGGATGTTGAAGCCTCAGATACGGCTCACCAGCATAGAGTTCAGCATGAGGGGTGCAACACTGCTCATGGTACAGGCAAGTGGCATATCTGTGATATCCCAATAATCCTGAACACCACATGCTTCAGCTGAGGCAACGTCTTCCCCATTTCAGTAAGGCTCCATCGCTAAAGAGTCCACGTGCTGAACTTCCTTTCTTCCAATCCAATAATATCTCCAAGGAGGGCCAATCTGTTAAGCAACTGGGTTTTTTTTTTCTTATACATATATCAAGTAAGACATGGAAAGCAGTTTGTTCTCCTGAGGATCTGCTGATGTTTTTTCATTAGTAACTTTAGTACAGTTGATGCCAAACTGAGTCGCAGGCACCTTATTTTGAGCCCTTATAACATCACAAGTTCAGAAATAAGTGAAGTTTTCAGGGCTGAAATGCTTAAAAAAAAGCAAGCAAATCCTTTTTTATGTCCACACAAAAGGGCACAGAAGCAATCTCGTACAGAGACAAAATATGGATAAAAAGGAGATCTTTCCCAGGGACGTCAAACTAATTTTACATCACGGCCACGTACAAGCTACTTTGATTTTAAATGGCCCGCACCAGTTTAAAAAAAAAAAAAAAAAAAAAAAAAAAAAAAAAAAAAAAAAAAAAAAAAAAAAAAAAAAAAAAAAATAAATTTTTTTTTCTTTTTTTTAAAAATGCATTGAACACACCTTCCTACCCACCTACAAACCCAATAAATATACTTCTGAATTGCTGCAGTCACTGGAAAAATGTCCGTTTGTGTGTCCAGAAGAAGGGTCGGGTAACGGAAGATATGTTGACGCCTGATTAACGAATTGTCGAGGGAACGAAATAATAATAATTATAATAATATAGAAATAAAATAAACGTACTCTGCAAAATAGATACAATCATGATGGGTATTTGAGGAAAAAAAAATAAAAGAATAAAAAAAAAAAAGTACATCATGTCAACTCTCATTTTTAGCAACATTTGAAATCTTAAAAATATTCATAAAAAGGCAAAAATTCTCAGTCCCCAAAAATATTGTGTCATATACTTAAAGAAGTAATATCTTCAACCTGAAACACTGACCTTCCACCTTTTTTGTACACAATTGGCAAAAATATATAGATATTTATTAACAGCAATAACTTACCATTGTTTTAATTTATTCAATTATTGACTTCTAAGATTGATGTTGCATCTCCCATAGGAAGGAAGCTTTCAGTTCATATTTATACATCAGAAAAATATTTAAATAAAAAATAAAAACTTCTAAAACCCCAAAGCTGCCCCGCTCCCCTTTCATGGCAGTATGTCATTTGGGGCAACAGATCAGCGCGCATCACGATGGCGAGAGACAATACAGAGTCAAGGCTACATCAGGTTGTGGTTAATGTTCGTTCCCAGTTCCTGGTTGTTGTTGTTGCTGCCGCCGCTGTTGTTGTTCCCACCCAACATGTCTGACTGCCCCCCTTGTCCACTGTGCATCCCCGTCATCCCGCTCAGCTGAGACATAATAGAGTTCTGGTCAGAGTTGTACTGACTAGGATCTACAGAACTACCTGGCTGCTGTTGCTGGGGTTGTGGAGGTTGGGGCGGTGCCATGTTGGAGTAATGTTGACCGAGATGACCCGGGTGGGGCGACCCAGTCTGGGTCTGAGGGGAGATGCGATGAGGTGAGGGCTGAGGCTGGGAGGAAGGCTGCATGCGCGGGGATGGGCTGGAGTGTGGAGGTTGCGACTGTGGCCTTGGTGAGGGCTGAGGGGACCGGACCTGACTGCTGAGCGATCCAGCTGGACCGAGTCCTCCTTGTCCCTGTAGGTGGTGATGGGGGGACTGGGCCATCTGCTGCTGGGGACTCATAGGACTGCTATGGTGGGCTGGAGAACCCCCTCCAAGGTGCTGCTGTTGCTGCTGCTGCAGGAGCCTCTGCTGGATATTCTGGGCAAGCATGGCTTGGGACGTCTGCGGCATTGGGGGGCCCCCACCTGCACCACTTTGCGATTGTTGCCCTGGCCCTGATCCACCTTGTCCAGGCTGGAGTGGGGGTCCTCCAGGGCCTCCACTGGGCCCGACATCTTGTCCTTGAAGACCACCCATTTGATTTTGCTGCTGCTGCTGCATCAGCCTGTGCTGGAGCACTGCAGCTACTTGTAACATCTGGTAGCCTTGCTGGCCTAGCTGTCCTGGCCCACCCGGTGGTCCTCCTTGCTGCTGGGGAACCCCTACACCACCACCAGTTTGGGGTTGAGAAGATGGGGTTATCCCTGGCTGTCCCTGGCCAGGCTGCATGAATGTTTGCTGGCCTTGTTGCTGCTGCTGGAGTCCTTGAGGCTGCTGGAACTGGCCGTGGTTCCCCATTTGTTGCTGTTGCTGCTGTTGTTGTTGTAGTTGTCTTCTGAACAGCTCTCTGAACTGTGGCGTCATATTGGCCATGTTCCCTTGCTGACCTGGTTGCATTGCTCCCTGTGGCTGCTGCTGTTGCTGCTGCTGCTGCAAAGTGGCCATTTGCTGTTGCTGCTGCAAGTTGCCTGGCAACATTGGGCGCTGCTGTAACTGCTGAAGCTGAGCCATGGTGGGCATATTTCCTCCCCCTGCTCCACCCTGAGGTATGTTCATCCCTGGCTGACCTGCCTGGTTCACATTAATCTGCTGTTGTCCATCCATATTGGCAAGCTGGTTGGCTCCAGGGGCTCCTACCCCAGGCAGACCTCCAGCAGCTCCTTGGAACCGCACACTTCCAGGACCTCCTTGTGGAGGCCCGCCTGCTCCTCCAGGGCCACCCTGAGCACCTTGATACCTGGCTGCTCTCTGCCGAATAAAAGCAGCCATGAGCGTTGGGTTGGAACGAAGGATGTTGAGGACTTGCTGCTGTTGCAAGACTGAGCTTGGGGAGCGTAGCGCTCGCAGGAGATCTTGTAGTGCCGCCTGGGGTAAGTTCCCCGATCCAGCTGCTAATGAAGCAGGTACCCCCCCTGCTCCTCCCATTGCCTGCATCAACCCTCGGTTTCCTGGTTGAGGCTGCTGCTGATTCAGCATTTGTTGCTGTGATTGGGGAACTGCTGACTGCTGCTGTGGTGTCATATGACCCATCATGTTTGGCCGTTGTTGTTGGTTCATGGTTGGTCCCCCAGCACCCCACTGCTGGTTTGTTGGCTGAAGCTGTCCACCACCTCCTGGCTGGACCTGCTGCTGAACTTGAGGCGGCAACTGTGACTGAGGACCAGCCTGTTGCAACCCTGCTAGCGTTCCTGATTGCTGTGGGTCTAACATAGTCCTTCCAACAACTCCCTGAGCCTGGAGCGGCATGCCCTGGGCCCCAATGTGGGGCATTCCCATCTGGGCCTGGTTGTTCTGGTGGTGAGGATGTGGAGGTATCATGCCCCCCTGTCCCAAGCCACGCATGTGTGCTTGGGCATGAGCCATCTGTCTCTGGGTCTCTGCCAGGCGCTGGATTTTTAGTGCCGTCTCTACAGCAGCCAGAGGTGGCCCTTGCTGCTGGCCTTGGACAGCCATGGATCCCTGGCCTTGGTTGGGTGGTGGTTGCTGCTGAGGAGGGGTTGCTGGACCCATTCCAGGTTTCCCAAGGGGTTGGTGAAGAGGAGGGACTCCAGTTGGTCTGGGGTTGTATGGAGGCAAACCGCCAGGATGCTGCTGCTGCTGGAGATTTGGTGGCTGCTGCTGAAGCTGAGGTACCATCTGCTGCTGAGGAGAATTCATCATCGCCCCTCCACCTGCTGACTGAAACTGGTGGAGATGGTGTTGAGGGGGAATGCCACCACCTTGCTGTTGATCACCTGGAGTTCCCATACCAGCCATCCCAACCCCCTGCTGCTGAGAAGGTGCAGACATGTTACCCTGGGTAGGTGTCTGTGGGGTAGGGGGCTGCGTTCCCGATGTAGGGGTACCAGGACCAGTAGCTCCATTGTTGGCTCCAGGAGAGGGCAGTCCATTTCCCCCGGGTGCTCCTCCAGCAGCAGGCTGGCCCACTCTCTGCATGCTGGCCATTCTCCTCCTCAGCATCTGAGCTTGCTGAAGCCTGTGCTGCAGCTGCTGCTGGCGAAGCTTGTGCTTGATGTTAAGACAGAATGGGACTGGGCACTTGTTTTCCTGACAGTGCTTAGCATGATAACAACACAATGCGATAAGCTGCTTGCAGATGGGGCAGCCACCGTTGGTTTTTCTCTTGCACCCTTTTGTGTGCTGAACGACACGTTTCATCTTCTGGCAGGACGGCAGAGAGCAATTGGCATTTCGGCACTGGCATGCGTGGACGAGCGACTGGATACAGCGCTGGATGCTGAGGCGACGGGAATCTCCAGGACTCTGAGTGGCAGCAGCAGACTGGTTGCTGCTCTCATCATCCAAGCCGAGGCCTAACTTCTCCATCTTGTGCTCATGGCCCTTAGTGTTGTAGCACGTGATGCAGAGGTCGTAATCCTGAGACAGATGACGATAGAAACAGTCAGAAATGTAACTTGGAGGTTTTATCATCATAATAATAATAATAATAATAATAAAAAAAAAAACCACTCCACTTATTTTACCCTTTAGGCAAATCAGACAAACCAAACACACCTCACTTCTCTTTCCCACTCACCTCACAAACAGTACAGTGGAAGCGAGTCTCCACGTGGTGTTTGCACTCATTGCACGTGTAAACGAAGCGGTCCTGGCTTTGGTTATGCAACTCCACCAACATGCACATTGAGCTCCACATGGACCTCCTCAGCGAGCTGAATTCAAGGTGCTTGTCTCGGGCCAGTGTCAGGAAAGCATCACGACCATCCATGAGGTCACATGCCATCAGGGGATCGGGGTCAGCAATAGGGGGCAAGGCATTTGCCATTGGGCCTGCAATCAGCCGAATCACAAAGAACACCTAGGAGAGGAAAAGAGAGGAGATCAGATGAAACGTAGTCTTTAAAACAAATTCAAGTTTTTGCCAGCAGCTCACCCCCCAAGAATGGCATAATCTCAAATTCCCCCACCCCACATACCTCTTTGTGTTTTTCCATAGTGGCATAGAGTTTCTGTGATAGGTCATTGGAGACATTAGGCATCCCAGGCTTCTTCTTATTGGCTCGGCTCAGGCTGCTCTTGTTCTTACTTGTCTTTTTGTTGTTCTTCTTCTTTGCATTTTTGCTGTCTCCTTTTGTGTCCTGTACCAAAAAGGAAAAGAAGTGGTTTAAAAACAAAACAATCACACTGATGAGAAACTGCTCTTTGTAACCCTAACCCTTATTCACCCCTCTTTCAATCAGTGCATGTAGATTCAAGAACTACATTGAGTCGTTAATTCTTACATCAACACTCTCATTGGAAGTGCTGTTCTCCTCCCTTTTCCTCTCCTCCTCCTCCTGCTCCAGCTCTTTGATGCTCTCCTCCAGCACATTAGGCCAAAAGTCCCCCTCAAAGTAAGGCAATTCCTTGGCACTGGTCAAACGATCCTCTGTCGCCTGCTTGAATATATCCTTTTGAGGTAAACAGACAGTATTGTTATTACTCATGTAATATACATTAAAGTTGATCTTTACTCCTGTTCTAAACACTCATGAGGCCGAAGAATGCCCCTTTACCTTGTAGTCATGCACTATCCGTTCTGCCACAGCTTTATCCAGCATCTTCTTGTACCACTCCTGAAGGCGTTTGGGCTTCGGGATCTTCTGATCTGCAGGGTGACAGTGGAAGATGTAGTCGTCACCTTCGCTAGGTGGGCAGGCCCAGATGTGGCCGGTGGTGTAGCTACGAGTTCAAACAAGAGAACACAAATTAACCACTTACTGGACAAATAAAACTGTATCAAGATAACAACTTTTTATAAGAATTTGTGTAGCCCGGAACAAAATAAATGCTCCATCTTGTAGCAGCACTCACCCCAATTTCTTCACGTATTCCAAGTAGCCAATGAGTATTTCATGGTAAACTGCTGTTCTCAGACAGCGCGGCCGAAAGAAGTGTACGCTATCCAGGTAGGAGATGTACACTCGCCTGAGTGGATGACATAGAAAAGAACTGTATCAAAACTGCTGAAACTACATGATTCCGAAATAGAAAAAACACAGAGTACTTGGTAAAAGTTTAACAATATGGTGATATCTTTACCTCTGGTTGGGCTGAGGGCAGTCAGATCCATACTCCTGAACATGCATACCAAAGAAACAGACGTCTGCTCCATCAATGTCCTCAAATGCAAAAAGGGCTTTTGTCCTGTATGGGAATGACTCGGACATCTCACCACTGTCCACAAATCTGGAGACAAAAGCACAAGTTAATACAAACCAAATAAAAGCCTATACTCACAGACATCTGCAACAAGCTGTTAGCTAGATTGCATTTATTTAATCATAATTATTAGCTTAATGACTGTTAGCTTCCATCTCAACAATCTCTTTTGAGGAAATTTTAAATTAAAGGCAAAATATTTTGTTTTAAAAGCATTTCTAGTTTTAACTATCCATCCATTCTTTAAAATTCAGTAAATCGAAAAATAAATTCACAAATGAACACTGACATCTTTCCTTATCTCAATTAATGAAATGTTGCAGGTTTTACCAGATGCAAGATTTCAATTTGAATTTCCAAAACGCCTTGCTCTATTTGACACACAAAAGCTGATGTAGGTAAACCTAGCTCCAGCTCTGGATGAAAAGAGTGTTGTACCTGGACTTCATGCCTGGTTTGACCTCCACCACTTTATCAGAGACATGAACAACACGAATGAAGACCTCTCCAGACTCTGGGTGGGCCTGTCGCTTTAAGAAGTCGTTCACCCTTTGCTCCAGAAAAACCCCCAACTTCGTTTGGGGCAACCCTGTAGGACAGTTAATCAACAACTGTATAAAAACAGCCAGCACGAAATATCAAATATAAAAAAAAAAACTTCTGTTTGTAAGTGTACGTCTAAAATACTCTGAACAACAGCAGGGAAAGACATCAAGCCGGAGGAAAGTCAACGCCAACTTTAACTGTAATTATTATTTTTTATTTAAACTATTATTTTATGTCATAGCTTGGTCAAATTGTTATATATGAGCAACATTTAGCCAAAGTTATTTCAATTATAATTATATGCATATACACCCCCATCGCACCAACTACAAACTTATCTGTGTGAAACACTAGAAGTACAAAAGTGAGCTCACAAATGCCGACTTACTTTTGGCAGAATACTTGTTTTCCTTCCTCGTCTTATTCGACTTCTTTAAGCAGCCATCACATACAAAACTATGAAACAGAAACAACATGGAAAAAGACCAAAATCATTTTTCAGTGAATGGCAGCTGGACTTTCACAGAAATCAAACAAATGGGAACAAAAAGGCTACTTACCCTTCTGGCCAGATCGTTTCATTGTGCAAGACGCAGATCTGATGCATCTTGCGACCACAATCCATACATTCAACAAACCTGACCACAAGGACAGAGGGGAGGACACAGCTTAGACCAAATCTCTTCACCCCACCACCTAAATTAAATTTAACCGGGACAAAAGGCTGACTTACAGCTCAGGGTCCAGTGTGTCATTCTTCTTCTTCTCAAACTGATCCTTGTTTATTGATCTGAAACCAACAAAGAGGGATATTGTAAAACTGTGAGTAGTAGGTGGGAATTTAAAATAAATTATTACAAAACACTTAATAAAATCACTTTAGGGGGCATGCTGAGAAAATTAAATAAATTTTGATTAGAAATTGAGTGAAATGCAGAAATTTTCATTTTTCTTTTTTAATTGAAATGTATGAAAATCTGCTAAATCAAATGTTAAGTGTTGAGTCTACATCCCATGGCCTTGCTGGTAAAGTTTACACCATGAAATATGATTTAAAGTACGCCCATTGCAGTTTCTTTTTTTCTATAATGGAAATGAGCAGTGTAGACTCACACAAGAGATTAACTGGAAAACATTAAAAAGCATCTAGCATGTTGAAAGGTGACATTTAAGTTTCACAAAAATCACATTTTATTGACTAATACTCACGTCTGTGGCTGGGTGGGGTCGTCACCCAGGGAAACGGTCTCTCCCTGAATCTCGTTGAAACACTTTTCGCAGTAGTGGTACCTGTTAGCAAGAAGCCCAAATTTTGGTGAACTACACCATTCCCCACAGCACAGTCAACCACAGACAGCGCATGGGAGGGCAGTCACCAAATGGTATAGGACATGGGCAAGGCAGGGTGCCACAAGCGAAGCAAGCAGGAAGTGCAGGAAGGAGGAACGCAGGACAGCAGGGAAGTCGTCACCGCAACAGCCAGTCATGATTTTTAAGGGGTGAGGGAATGAAGTGGAGGGGGTTGGTGGTACATGGTGGGGCAAGGCAAATGCAAGCCAATGTTGATATCACAATCATTTGGGAGGGGGGAGACAGACAAGTCGTATGGGAACAAGACGAGACAAACATCCAGGACAACACACAGCAGAGAGCCGAGGCAAAGCACAGATTAGCAATTTGGACATGAGAGGATGAGCAACAACAGCAACAAGAACAACAACAACCACCACCACCACCACAGCTAACAGAGCAGGAGCAGAATCAACAGGAGCTAAATGGGAGCAGGAAGCTGTAGCACAGGACGTAATACAAACACTCAACAGATAATGAACAAGTAAGCACAGACAACTGCTCAGCTGTTCATTCAGGAAGTTCATTTTAAAGTCGGTCCTTTCACATTCCGCTAAAGTTTTCATGACTGTACTTAATAATGATGATGACGATGATGATGATAATAATAATAATAATTTTAAAAAAACAAAAAAACAAAGACGGGTAGAAGAAAGAATGATCAAGGGAAGATTCTGAAAGTGTGGCATTTATTGTCCAGTTTCTTCCGACTTCAGTATGCGTTAGCATCGTTTCCCCACAGATAAACTTTACTTGGGCGAGTCACCCATTATTTTTACGGAATTTACTTTTAATTACATTTAACATGATTGATTTACTAATAACCAATCCATTACAATTATTTTGAAAAGTCTGTCACTGCGAACCAGTTAGCTTCAGTCCTCACCATCTCATTCTCATTTCCCTACAGGTAGGCTGGTCCTCAATATCCTTCAGCTGTCTCAAGTCTCTTGTCCTTTGGTGGAACAGACTCACTCAACAATCTTGGACTACGGCTAGTGATGCCAGTTTTTGATTGGTTCTGTAGAGCCACCCTAACCAGAACCTGCAGCAGGGTGGAGAGCTATGTCTTGCTATGCTGTAGAAATAAATTTGGCAACTACAGTCAAAGGTGATGAAGCTGGAGTCCGTCCACTAGATAGAGAACTTACTGAGGGAGGCAGATGATTATGCCTCTTTAATCATTGTCACAAAATATAAATGCTATTTATTTGTTAACCATTTTAGGAAGCAAGGAAGTGTTTGTTTGCAGTTGTTCGTGCGTTGCCTGCAGATGCGTTGCCACAGATAAAATCTAGTTCTGCGGGAAACACTGGTGTTTAAATATTCTGAACTGAGCTTTCATTAAATAATCTCTCTCTCACACACACACACACACACACACCCTTAAAGAATGTGATCAGAGGACTGACTGTTAAAATGTCAGTGCATTAGGCACCACATGGAAATATTTAATAAAAATAAATAAATAAATAAAAAATGGAGAACATGAAGTGAAGGGAAGTGTTTAGGGAAACAAAATTAATCAGATAATCATTTGGCATTTACCTCATATTCTCTGAATACTGGCCCACTGTTTAAACTCTTCTTAATGGTTCTCTTCTACAATCCCTTCCTCTTTTACTATCCATTCTTCCTATTACCCTTCATTCCTTTATTGCTCTTCCATTCTCCCCCCATACCTGTTCTGGTAGCTGAAGTATGCAGCATCTCGGGGGATAGTGCACAGCTGCTTTCCGTAGCAGCACAACGTCTGAGGAGAGAACTCCAGCTGATGGGGAGAAGCAAAGAAAAAGGATCAAGAACTCATTAACCTCTTGACCATCAGCAACTGAATCTTCAGCCACTCAAAACATTCAATCAGCATCATGTGAATGAGGCAAACTCACCAGTGCCTTGTCACTGGTATATCCTACATTACTCATAAAAAGTAATGAAATAAACTCCTGGAGTCTTACTTTTATGTCCCACGACCTGTGTGTGGAAAGCTGCACCTAGGCAGCCATTTCATTTATGTCACACAATTAGCAATGAAGCTGACGAATAGTGCTACTTCAGTCAAGTGCAACATTAAATTGCACCACACCCCCACGCTCTTGCTGGGACAGCTGCCTGAGTTAACAACCTCGCACCACACAACAGTACTATTATCAAGTCTAAGCACTACTGAAATCTGACCTTCAGTTTAATCACACTGTGACAGTGGCACAAATATATAAATGATTTCAAGAAAAATGTTCATACTAGACTTGCATGATGAATTTCCATCAATATTCTACCTGAAAAAACTCATCCACAGGAGCCAACGTGTCTCAAGTTCTGTTTAGGTTTTTATTTTATCTGAGAAAAAAAACACACAAAAAAACTTGACAGATAAAATCAAGTTCTACTTTGATTTGTCACACTGTACCATACCTTCAGCCAGCTTTTAATAATAGGGGGCCAATCAGTTTTGTTATTTGTCTGCAAAACCAAAAATAGCAGAGTCTAATGAGAGCTGAAATATGATATCGCAGTGGCATGCTCAAGGCCAATTTTAGCTATGAACCCACTTCACTTGCTTCCTTTTTCAGGTCTGAAACATGGTCAAGGAATTCAAACACACATCTTCAACCTGCGTTTTATAAAACTGTAATAGTTTTAGACTCCATGGATTGGTTCACAGGTTGAAACAAAATCTCTAGAAAGTAGAAGAGTATACCGGCATCATTGCTTAATATTTAGCCAGATACACCAAGCTCTGGTTTACTTAAACTTTGGTTCAAGTTCACTTGTAAATGCTTTGATAAGTTAATTGGCCATGTTAATTTTAACCAATACAAACGTGCACCCAGCTCTTCACACCTTCACACATTGGGTTTCTTTACCTTTGGTGTCATTGCCAACATAGTACCTTAACTTGAGCAGTGTAAGTGAAGTTCACAGAATGTAAACACAAACAGTTTGGGAATGTGTAATCAATCCAGTGCATTAATATTGCTTTTTGTTTTACCTGCATACATACTGCAAATTTCTGCACAACAGGTCACATGAGACAGATCCATTTAGCAACACACACTTAGCTAAACTAAACAATTGGCTTATTAAACTAAGGGTTAGTTTAATAACCAATAGTCATTTTTTTTTTTTTTTTTTAATAATCGTGTGAGCTCTGGGCTGTTATACAAAACATTTGGGGCATTTGTCTGCCTATGTAATGCACTTTCACTAGATTTTCTGGCAGATTGCTTGTGTTTCCACCCTTACATGCACAATACCTACTGAACATACAAATGACTCTCAAACCATTACTGAAACAGAATGTTTTTAACTCTCTGTTAACAACAGCTCCAAGTTATCCAGTGCTGTTACCAATTTAAGAGTGATTTGTACCCACTCCTATTCCACTTCACCCATTCAGCCAGTTATTCCACACTTTGTCTCACCTTCCTCCCACAACAGTAGCCAAGACTCTGCATCACAGAGTCAATCTCCTGTTCGAAAACCTCGGCCAGCTTGGAGCAGTACTTGTAGACTCGTGAGGTTTTGCGATTGTACAGCCAGGCGTTGTTGAACATCAGCCAGATGTCTTCCACGTACTGCCAGGGCTCCTGGTACTGACCTAAAACCAACACACGCAAACCATGATGACTTTCCAACCTAGAAATCAAAAAACTTTTACACTTTTAGTCCTCCCTTCTTCACACATCACCTTCTAACACCCCCAAATCCATGCATTTTTGTTGTGGTCAACTAAGTTTCCATAAATGCAACAGCACATACTAACCTGTGTCTAGCTTTCGCTTGATGGTTGATAAATCCATTGGGTTCTTCACAATGTCAAAATAATCCTGGAACATCACAATGTCAAAGCAGAGCAGTTAAACCCTCTACTAAAATTTATGCGAGTTAAAATGCAGATAAAAAGTTCAACTTTTTTTTGCAAATATGACACTGAGCAAGTATAAATAACCTAAACCTCAGCAGGGATACATACAGGTATGCAGAGCAGTTGTGGATCAACAGGCATTCTGAAGGGCAGAGACTCTGGATCTTGTCTGTAGAGAGATTCAAGCGTGGGCATCAGGGCCTGACGAAGCTCCTCTGGCTTGAAGACTGTACGAATGATGGAGATTAGAGGGCAGAGTGAGATGAAAGGATTAATAAAACATGATTCATTTTCAGCAGGTGTAAAACAGCTGGTAAAAATATATTTTTGACTTACTCTTCTTTTTCACTGGGGCCTGTGATACAACTGCCTCCAAGGTCTCCTCTTCATCTTTCACCTCTTTTTTCACCTCTTTCTTCATCTCCGGTTTCCTGTCTTCCGTCTTTACTCCTGACGCCTGTGTTGTAGTTGACGTTTCCATAGGAACTCCTTTACCGCCTTCTCCAGAACACTCTTCTTTTTTCAGTTCGGATTTCACAGGTTTTTCCTCCATTTTGAGGTTGCTGAGTTTCCCTCCTTTGGAGCAGCTCCCGGCATCGCTCTCATCCTCCTCATCCTGATGTTTCACCTCCATCTTCGTGTCAACATTGGTGGCCGAAGTGTCCGACGCCGGTTGCTGGGATGAGGTGTCGAGACTGCTGACAGAAGCTGGGGTCGGGGCCTGACTGTCGGCTGGGAACGAACCTTTCTGGGACAACTGAAGAGAGATGCACAAATAGACTTAGATGCATACAAGTAGTAAATATGCCAGTGATGCACAACAGGGGAACATACAAGTAAAACTGAACACAAACTGCTCATAGTTTGGTGTTACATTAACAGAAAGGGCAATGTGAGATAGCATAATCCCTCTGGCAGTTGCTTGGAGCATCAAGTCTGTAAAGAACTTTGAGGAACTGTGTAAATTTACCTTTGAGGCAAAGCATGTCCACAGCTAATTTTGATCTGATTCAGATATTTGTGCTATTATTTCTACAGTATTTTCTCTTTAAAGCATTTTCATCGTTGTCTAAAACTTTTCCACTAACTTAAAAGACCGGATTTAAAAAAATGATTTACTGCCATGATATCTTTAAGTTTCTAATCCATGAATTAAAAGTAAACGCAGGTTTTTAAAAAAAAAAAAGGGACACTGACCGGAGTGCGTGGCAGCTGACTGCCATGCGGTGTTGAACTGGAGGCCATTCCAGGATGAGATGGAGTGGTTGAACCAGCAGGCCCCATGTGTTGCTGCTGGAGGGGCTTGTTGGAGCCAGGACCCTGAACAAGCTGGTTCTGCTGAGGAGCTGGGGGTGGCACCAAATGTGATGCATTAGGGGTGTGTGGTTGTGGCGTCTGCGACCCAGCAAGCCTAGGGGGCGTCTGGTGGGGAGTAGGTGATCGACTGTGAGCAGGAGAGGGTGAGCTGCCACGCATGGCCCCCAAATGAGGGTTGGAGTTGGGTTGCTGGTTTGTGTTAGATGGAGTCACTGATGAGGCAGGGCCTCCGACAGCTGAGTTGGAACCTCCACCACCCACACTTTGAGGACCCATCGGCCCTACTGCAGGGACCCCGCTGGGAGTGCCAGCTGAACCCGGCTGTGCCAGAGGACTCGCAACTGAGAGAGGGGGAGGAGTGCCCATCTGCGTCTGACGACAGAGGTAGAATTGGTTAAGAGACAGAAAATGTTGTTCTTTGGGTAACCTAAGAATGTATGAAATAAGATCACATCAGGATCCTCTATATTGTTTCCATGTTCCTTAACATCACGCTTTAGGGAAATTGTAACAATACTGCCCGAGGATGGCAAGAATGAAAAGGCTACTCATCTTCTACATTTACATTTTACCGCATAAAGTTTGATATTAACCCAGAATACTGGAGTACTATCTGATGAACCAGGAAATATTGGAGTGTGTTTTTTCTTCTTCAGTTTTACATTTTAATTGGGGATGCACCAATCTCGTTTGGATATGGTATTGATAGCTTGGCTCTAGATATCTGCCAATACAGAGTATCAGTGCTTATGTTAATTTAAAGTTACAGTGTGCATAATTTTCACTGCTAGATGTCAGTAGACTGGATTGCAAATTAGAATTAACTGTTTTTTGCTTTTTTTTTTACCCCTCCCAATTCAAGTGCACTAGCTAAAGTGGCTCCTTCAGGTAAAACATGTTTGAATTAGGAAAGAGATCAAAAACAATTTAAAAAGAAAAAAAAAAAAAACACCCGCTGACCACGACCGTACACTCCATGTCTCTTTGATGCTGAGGTGAGCTGTTGAGGATAAGTTGAACTGCTGGTAAGCGCTGCTGTTTTAGCAGCTGTTAGCATCTGTTAGCTGGTGTTAGATCCACTTCAAAGACAGTTTCACTAACATTGCTGGACTCAGTTACTTGACAGTCCACATTAGCTGTCACAATGTTAGTATATAAGCAGCTGTCGATGTTGCTTAGCTGGCTCCTTGTCAGCTGTCCCGAGTTGGGAGGGTCAGGAGGGTCACGGGTCTAATCTGCTGACATTAATTAACTGCAACAATATCTGGAATAAATAAGCATGTTTATGTATGTTTTCCTGTGTTAGAGACGTCAGTTCAGGAGATGAAGCTTAAGATTATAACAAAGAAGATGATATTTTGTTAAGCTGTCAGTGGTGTTCTCTCTTTCCTTCACATTTTTTCTTCGTTGGTGTAGGTTGTCTTATAACTGCAGAAAGAGTATGAATGACTGTTCATATCTAGTGTCTTCTCCTTCAGACACAAATTTCAATGCACCTCCGACACGACTACCTACTTGTTCTTTTCTCCTCCACCTTTGGCACACTACATATGTGGCCAATCTCTAGCCAATTGTGACACATGATTAGTCAGAAGGGAAATGTCCTTCTAGCCACTGCATTCAAATATGGTGGGGAAACATGGCGACTTCTACAAACCAGTGCCCACTCCTATGTATTTTTAATGGATTAAACATACGTTTATGAATCAATTTGTTGGAATACATGTGTAATTATTTTATTCCTTTTTCCATTAGTACCTATTGAATCGGGTCGGTTTGACGCGACTCGAGGCGGCGCGACTCGTTTTCCATAACAATCGAGTACCACCTAACGTGCGTGGGGTCATTTTGGAACACGGCAGAACGTCCTGTGACGTGATTTCTATGCAACACGAACGCCAAAACAAAGGTGGATGTAGTGGCAATGGTATACCTGCTCTCTGTCTGTGGCTTTTCGACAGACTCAGGGACCACAGTGTCGTTTCTGTGCGACCGTTTCCCTCGTTGCCAGTTTTCAAAATTTGGTGGTTTTCATTTTTGTGAAGGAGATGCTCTGCGCTGACGTCACTTCCGGTTTTTGCAAGTAATGGCGGTCACGCGATAGTTCGCGCTGACGTTTATTCCAACATAGGAAGTGCTATGAACAGCTGATCAGATCGGCAAAGCGTGTTTCTGGATTATGTTTTTGTTGTTGCCAGCGCTTTTTACGCGATTTTTACAAAGCCATTTGTGGAAGGAAACTGCGACCGGGGAAAGTTTGAATGCATGTTATGTAAGTACAACTCGTCCGGTTTCATATGCAAAAAATATTATTGTGCTAGCTTTTGTGATTGCAGTTCTACCGGGATTTAAAAATAGTTATGCAAATCGGAGTGTGCATGCTCCGATGGGCTTAAAAATTAGACTTTCAGCTCAGTGTGAACACCATTAGGTTACTTCATACTGTTGTTATTTACAGTCGCAGTAGTTTTGCCTTCCCTTGACTCACAGCAAGTGCGCAGTCCCAATGGACTTATGTGGCAGAATAACACAGAACAACATAGAACTGAACTAAGTCACAACTGGAAATATATCTGATCCAAAGGATTGGTGCATCCCTAGTTTTACTTGTATAACTAATGGTTTATGTATTGGGTACTTAGAAAACACCATCACCTGCACAGTACTCTATACAAATTCTCCTCCTCACACCCAACACGTTAACAACAGAGTTTATATATGAGCAGTAGGGAAAAAAAGAAATAAAAAAGAAAAGAAGAAAGGAGGGACTGTTCTTATTAAAGACATAAATATGACTTGCTACACATACAATCAGGATTTCTACGCAACATCAAAAAGAAGTGTGAGCCCTCTTACCTGCGTCATACCTCCCGGTCCCCCAGGCGGTGTCATCCCAGACTGTGTCATCCCAGACTGAGCTGCTCCAACTCCAGGTCCTGAGCCAGGAAACTGTCCCTGGGACATATACGGGGCTGGCAGCTGGTTAACATTAGGCTGCCCCACCCTGGGTCCAACCATTCCCATCTGAAGTTTAAAAAAAGAGGAGGGGTCTTCAAAAAAAAATCTTTTATTTATTTATTTATTAACCTTTATTTAACCAGGAAGATCCCATTGAGATTAAAAACCTCTTTTTCAAGGGAGACCTGGCCAAGATAGGCAGCAGCAGGTGTCTCACAGTTACAG
>VVHJ01064291.1:33332-54411 GCA_015107715.1 Tylochromis polylepis
TACAAATAAAGATTTAAAAAAAAAAAAAAAAAAAAAAAAAAAAAAAAAAAAAAAAAAAAAAAAAAAAAAAAAAAACAGGGAAAAACAAAACAAAACTGAAGCTGTAACTGAAGCACTGCCTACCTTGTTCATTGCTCCAGGCTGCTGGCCTCTTATCCCAGCCTGGCCCCCAGCTCCCGGCTGCTGTAGGGTCTCAGCCAAAAGGTTGCTGCCACCAGCCATCCCCTGATTGCCAAAGCCCATCCTTGGAGAGCCATTCATCACCTGGTTCCCAATCATGCCTGGCTGCTGCTGTCCATTACTGCCTTTCTGCTGTGCTCCCATCATGGCCCTGTTCATGCTACCCATCATTCCAGCTGCAGCACTCTGCTGCTGCATCATGTTGGCCTGCTGCTGAGGGGAAAGGTGTTGCCCCTGGCCCATCATCTGCTGAGGCCCCTGACCAGGGGACGCCTTCATGTTCGCTAAGTGCTGCCCCATAGCAGCGGGGCCTCCTGGGCTACCTATGGCTCCTTGGTGCCCTGGCTGAGTTGAGGGTGTTGCCCCTGCACGCAAAAGCTCTGACAGCTGTTTATGCTTGGCCACTGCATCCTGCCCTCCACCAACTCCCCCAGGACCATGGCCAAGCCCAAGACCCAATCCTCCTGCCCCTCCACCACCGCCTCCAGGACCCAACAATGCAGGTCCTCCTCCTAGAGTGGTGTGCAGCTGGTTAGGGTCCCCACCATTGACCAGACCTGGTTCATTGGAGCTGATGAGTTCATCTGGGAGGTCGTGCTCCAATTCAAACAGAGATCCAAAATCTGAAATGAAGAAATGCAAAGTTCAGGAAGGCAACAAAGCAGAGAAAGGGCGAGGAGGAGGACAACAGGGACTGCAGCTATGTTTAGCTGGTATAATCCATCATATTTAAGCATGACCAAGTGAAAATGTGATCGCTTGCTTGACATCAAAAATTGATGAAAGCTGACCATGCATGACCAGTTTTCTCACATCAGAAATTAAAAACATACTATCCAATGCAACACCACCAACACCAAAACCAGTAAATGATTTAGAGGTGGGCAACCTGACAAACTTATATGATGAATGAAATAAAAACAGTGTTGTCCAAGCATTTTCCCTCCATATGACATAACCAAAAGTGTGATCAGCTGTGACACGAGTAGGACAATGTTCATTTGACGCACTATGCATCTTTCGAGTCTAACACATTTTGTAAAACAGAAAATGGCACGGCAGACAACGTATAGCGGCTAACCAACAATGCTGAATGAAGCAAAGTGAGGGACAATAATAACCACCACTTCTAGCCAAGAGAGAGAGAGAGAGAGAGAAAAAAAATCTGTAATATCTAGATGCAGAGACAGTTAAGTTTTTAGTGGCAAGCTTTGTATCCAGGCAAGCATAAGCAGAGTAAACCTATGGTGAGACGTGTGATTTAAAACTAACTTGACTACTTGATTTTGCAGAATGAGTCCCTGATCAGTAAAGACATTCAAAGTGTTGCACAGACAGGATGACGAATGGACTATTTCATTGGAGTAAGGCCTCAAAAATTGGTACAGATACACAGGGACCGGGAACAAATTCTTTCTAGTGAGAACAGCAATCCACAGCTTTAGCAGTCTAGCTTCCTCTCAGTCAAACAATTTTTTTTATGATACACATTACCAAGTAATGTGTAACATACACATTACAACTGGTTAGTTATGTTACACATTACAAAGTAATGTGGCAGTCAGCAATTATACATATGTATGTTAAGCATAAATTCACTGCAGCTCACAAACATTTGAGACATGCTTTTGTTCTGTTCAAAGTGAACCTTTTTTCCCCTCAGGAAGCAGAAATATTAGTCAAATAATTATTTGAGCCTTATTTAAAACATAAATGCAGCACATTCACTGGTTCAGTGCTATAACATTTATTAATGGTTTTCTTCTTCTTTTCTTTTTTAAGTATCGCATAGCTGTAAATGTTAAAGTCTGGGGTTTGGGGGTTGTCTGAACGAACTAAGGTATTTAGGTAGCACCTTTACCATTTCCTGTTGTTTTATAGACCAAACGCTTTTTCAGATGGACTGATCAACAATGAAAATAATCTGCAGTTCAATTGCATCCCTAACCTTAATAATACTAAGATTTAAAGACAACTGGAGACATCAACAGGAAGGATCTTTCGGCAACAACCACACTTCATGGCAGTGACACTAAGAATAATTCTGAGTGCAGTTAATTACATCCTCAAATCGTGTTTATCTTTTGGCAGTAATGCGTCCGTCATCGAAATACACTTTGCAAGGTGACGGAAATGTGTGCAGTGCCTGGCTAATTTAATCGTAATGGTCTCTCTTATTGCCGAGCAGGCAGGCAGAGACGCAGCTGGCTTTGGTGAAACGACTGAGTAAATGGCTAAGTGATGAAATCTGGGTGAATATTTCGTGCGTGTAGTAGTATTCGGTCACTAACTCGGCTTTCTGGTTAGTAGCTCGGTGGTTGGGCATGGCGCTGTGTCCATGCTCCACCGTTTCGTTCTCGGGCCACTATTCCAGCTGCTGCCACACGCCATCCACACACACACACACAAAAAAAAACAAACCAACAATGGCAGTTTGAGCTTAACAATCAGTCGGACCCGTGGGCCTAAATTTAGCTTTCACCAGGCTAGCAGCACCACCGTCTGCAACCTCTGTTTTCGCTAACATCATTAACGATGGCTTACGGCAGTTAGGAAAGGGTCCGAGTTATGATGGGGCAAAACAAGGTTGTTTTAGACGCTAGCAGCCTAGAAACTCCAGTACAGAATAGCAGTATCTATACATGAATGTCAATTTAAGACAACTCTAAGACACCAAGAAACTTCATCGTAAGTTTGACTGACAATGGGGTTACAAACAGCCCGGCTAAAGTAGCCATTAGACACGGGACCGTCAGGAGAGGATCCGCGTTCAAGTGGGCTAGCCTAGCGCTAGCTGGATGGCTAGTAGTTTCCTCCGGCTAAAATGGCTGTTAGCATGCGAGCTAGACGGGGAGCGTTTCTTCACGTACACACACTCACTACTAGCACGCTAACATTAGCAAGCTACGACAAAAACAGAAGCGTAATCCCGCGTTTCCCTTCTCTTTTAAATAACCACAAGATGTCCAAAAACAAAAAACTTAACGAATAACACCAAACCAAATCATAACCTGAGCCAGTACTTACCGTTTCCATCGCTGGCGGACGCGGAAAGTGCCGGAGAGGAGAGTTTAGGCCTCTTGGCTGAAGGCGGGCCAGAGTCCAGAACGTTCTCGGCCATATTTTTTCGAAATAAAAATATATAAAGTATCCACAATTGCAGTCGTTTTCACACCTTTAGAACCTCATTCCTTTCCGTTTCCAATATTGCGACTTTTCCCCCTCCTTTGGGGGGACTAAGAGGGGGAAAGTCACGGGTACGAATTACTCCTCTTTCCCTGGGTTCGCCTCTCGATTTCAGCCTCGGCGTATATCAACCCCCCTCCCTCCCTCGTCAGATTTTTTGTTCTTTATAAATTTCTGCCAGTGGAGGAGGAGGGGGTCCGTGAAAGTAGAGGGAGACACACGCATCGGCTTCCCTCTAAACTTACAGAGCTTCTTCGGATGTAAATAAACTATCCCCTGCTACCTCTCCCATGATCGCATCCGTCATTTCAGCTTCCTTTCCAGCGGAGTCTGGATGAAGATAATGTCGGGTAGAAAAGCCTCGTTTGCCTGCGAAGTGACGGTAGTGCTGCTGGTGGCAGCGGGTGAGGATGCGGGGATGCAAATAAAAAAATAAAATAAAGCTGAAAATATTCAAGTGCAATGGTTGACAAAATATAATGCTTATTGTCTATGCATATAAAGAGCAAAAAAACCCTCAAAGTTCGTTATGATTCATCTATGCAGCGACATGAACTTGGATCTTCTGTTTATGAGGTTTCTAGTTGCAAAGATTCATTTTGGACTGTGTTAATGGAGGGGAACTTTTTTTTAAATTTTATAATTTGTAAGTGGAAGCTTTAAAGAACAAAATAGTGCAATAACTTGGAATTTAGCAGACCACAGTTGATTCACAAACCTCAAAAACTGTGTCTGTCTTCTCTAGAAAGGCTTGCCTGAGACTGATTATTTTCTAATTTAAATACATAACGTTTTCTTTATAGCTAAACTTTCAGTGATACACCACAAAAAATGTAAATCTTCCCAAGATGGTGGTGCAACTCTGCAGGGTTGCTCTGTAGCCAGTCTCACTGAGAAAAGCATTAAAGACTTGTCACCATTTACAGACTGTCAAATTCAGGCCAGGTAAACTGTCCAAAACCAGTCTACAGTTATATATGTTACTGAAAAGAAAGAACCTGTTTGAACAGTGATTGTTTTAACCTGTTAATTTCCAGTCCCCCCGGTGTTTCCCCTCAAACTTCTCCATATGTAAAAGTATTCAAAGATGTAAAACTGCACATTATTTGACTGTGTTACATTTGCAATATGTTTATGAGCATGTTCCATCAAATCTGTACAGTAATGTTACACATGCACTGAGTTTAATTTCACTGTATTTAGTTACTGCTCCATTATATCCAGCAATGTGAATTTTCACGTGTCTCTAAAACACAGAATCAGTTTGCTTTTATAAATTACATGATCTGTGCTAGAATAACTTACTGTTAGCTGCTGGAAAAGGTTTTACAGCTTGATCAGGAGTAAAGAGTGAACACACTAAAGAAATGGCCTTTTTAAACTTATTTAATCTGGGCATTTTGGTGATGGTGGACTCTAACAAGTATAAGAGCATATACTGATTTTTTTTTTTTAAATTTTTAATAAATCAACCCTCTCTCAAGCAGCTGATAATACTTTTTTGCAAATGCTGTGCACTCTCAGAGAATAAAATATCTTAATGTAACTTTAGGGTACAACAACTTGTCACTTGGGAGGAAGCCTCTAATGCAGCGGTGTCAAATTCATTTTAGCCCTCATGCCACATGCTGCCAAGTTTGAGGTCAAACTTGGCTGGGCAGTACCAGTAACATTATTGTGTAATAACATTTTGTTTCCCACATTCACTTATCCAAGTATGGGGCAGTGGGGCAGGAGATTCGCCAGGGATATCTACACCCCCCTCTCTAGTTGGCTAATTGGGAAAATAAGGGCCAGGTGGAACAAAGAACAGCTGAGTACACTAATCAGGGATAACGAGGCAAAGTAAGTAAAACTAAGGATAAAGTACAATTATGGGGGGACACTGACGCATTCCCAAGCTAGCATCCCCAGGTCAGGATTCCCAAGGCAGTCAGTAGATGTAATCTCTCCACCATGTCCTGAAGTCTCCTCGTGGGCCTCCTCTGAGGTCTCCTTCCCTGTTGGACATGTTGGACACCTCACCTGAGAGGTATCCAGACAGCATCTTAGTTTGATGCACAAACCACATCAACTTGCTCCTTTTGATTAGGCGAAGTATAGTGTTTGTCCCTCCTGAATGACTCATCCACCCTATTTCTAAGGAACAGCACAAACACCATTCAGAGAAAGCTAATTTCTGTCATTTATATCTGCAATCTTATTCTTTTGGTCATTACCCACAAGATAGGAATATAGATTTGCCAGTAAATCAACAGCTTCACTTTCACACTCATTTTTGTCTTTACCACAACAGACACATAAAACACTGCAGATGCTGCACCAATCCATCTGTCAGTTTTCTGCTCTTTTCCTCACTCACTCATGAACAACACTAGTTGGGTCAGCAACTCATTCCCAATCCAGAGTTTTCTGGCTGCGTAACATAGCCTAATACTTGGAGGTGATGAGTCTAGTCCCAGCCACTTCACACTCTGCTGCAAACTGCCATTCAGTGTAAGCTGGAGATCATTGTTTGATGAAGACAACAAAACCATATCATCTGCAAAAACCAGAGACCAGATCCTGAGACCAGCAAAAGCAACTCCCTCTGTCCCTTGTCTACAGCTAAAAATTCTGGCCATAAAAATTATGAACAGAATTGGGGACAAAGTGCAAAGCAAAGCAAACTTTCACAGCTATTATGCAGGGACTGAGTACCTTGCACAAGTCCACAACAGAGATGTAGACTGGTTGGGCAAAATCTCATGCACCTGATATTATCCTTTAGAGAATAAAGAGTTGATCCACACTTACATGAACAGGACAAAAACCACATTGTTTCTCCTAAATCTAACATTTGCAGTACCCTGCAAAGGAGAGTCTGTGAAGAACCATCCTCCATGCAAAAGCATAGACCTTCCCATGGAGGATGAGCCTCTGGCTCCATTTCTTGGAAAAAGGGACCACCACCCCAATTTGCCAAGGGAAATTTCCATAATTTCTACATGATTTTCCATCCAGAGCCCCTAGGGACTCGGGGTGAATTTCAGTGGCCCTGTTCATGCTACCCATCATTCCATTGGACGAGTCATCCCCCTCATCCACAGACTCTGCTTCCTCTACAGTAGGTGTGTCAGTGGGATTGAAGAGATCCTCAAAGTTTTCCTACCAGCACCTAACAAAATCCTTTGTCCTAATCTTGCAGATTGAAGACTCAAATGCGTATTCCAAATGCAGACAGAAATAAACACAAAGCAAACATTTAATTGCAAGGTTGTTTTAAAAGTCCAAAGAATCCAAAGTCCATTTGTGAAGGGAAACTAAATATAATGACGGTATGTGAGCACACAGGGAAACAAACAGGAACATATACATATGTCACAACAAAGACTGGGGTCAGTGAATGCTGAAACGCCTAGTGCGCAGAAGTCGCCAACTTTTTGCAGAGTCTGTCACTACAGACCTCCAAATTTCATGTGGCCTTCAGATTAGCACAAGAGCAGAGCTTCATGGAAGATGGGTTCCCCTGAAGACAGGCCCATATTCAGGGGTGAGCTATGGCTTAAGATCAATAGTCCTCTTTAAAAGGGAAAGAGCCACTTGCTGCTGTCCAAAGGCTTCATTTTGTTGGTTGTGGTATTCAGTTATAATCTAACTGAAGACTCAAATGCAGGCAGAAATACTTACAAAAATTAAAAGTAACAATAACCAACTATAGCAATCAAATGCTACGAATGCTGTTCATAGACTGTAGTTCAGCATTCAACACAATCATTCCTCAGCACCTGATTGGAAAACTGAGCCTGCTAGGCCTTAACACCTCCCTCTGCAACTGGATCCTGGGCTTTCTGACGGAGAGACCTCAGACAGTCTGGATCGGTAGCAGCATCTTCAACACCACCACACTGAGCACTGGAGCCCCTCAGGGCTGTGTGCTCAGCCCACTGCTGTTCACTCAGCTGACTCACGACTGTGTAGCAATACACAGTTCGAACCGCATCATCAAGTTCGCCAATGAGACGACTGTGGTGGGTCTCATCAGCAAGAACGATGAGTCAGCATACAGAGAGGAGGTGCAATAGCTAACGGACTGATGTAGAGTCAGCAACCTGTCTCTAAATGTGGACAAAACAAAAGAGATGATTGTTGACTTCAGGAGAGCACGGAGAGATCACTGTCCACTTAACATCCTCTGTGGAGGTCGTCAAGAGCACCAAATTCCTTGGTGTCCACCTGGCGGAGAACCTCTCCTAGTCCTTCAACACCAGCTCCATAACTAAGAAGGCCCAACAGTGTCTCTACTTCCTGCGGAAGCTGAGAAAAGCCCATCTCCCACCATCTATTCTCACCACCTTCTACAGAGGGACTATCGACAGCGTCCTGAGCAGCTGCATCACTGTCTGGTATGGTAACTGCACCGTATCGGATCGCAATACCCTACAACAGATAGTGAGAGCAGCTGAGAAGATCATTGAAGCCTCTCTTCCCTCCATCACAGACACTTATCTCACCCACCGCATCCGCAAAGCCACCAGCATTGTGGAGGACCCCACACACGTCTCACGCACACTACCGGATCATCTGGGCCCTCACTGCCAGACTGTGAAACAGTTTCTTCCTCCAAGCCGTCAGACTCCTGAACACTCAGTGACTGGACCGACACACACGCATACCTTCATACACGTCACCACACACCTTCATACACCAAGTTACTGTTTGCACAATACTCAGTCTTTTGCAGATTTCTATTGCACTATCTTGTGTCTGTATTGTTCTGTTCTGTCTGGTGTTGCACTGTCTTTGTTTTGTTTTTTGCAATTTTTGCACATTGCACTTTATGTAGTCCTGTGTTGATTGTCTTTTATATGTCATATGTAGCACCATGGTCTTGGAGCGAAGTTGTCTTGTTTCACTGTGTACTGTACCACTGCACATGGTTGGAATGAGAATAAAGCCACTTGACTTGACTGGACAAATAAAACATCAAATAACAAGATTCAAGACTAACAGATAAGGGTTAACAGGGTCCCCTCCCTATCCAGGTCTGCCGGAAGGGCTTGTCAATGAGCTAAGGCTGGACAAGGCGCATGAACCAGTCTTAAACATGAGTTGATGAAAATTTTTTTAATTATAATATGTTTAGAAACACTATTTAACATAAGATGGATCTTTACATCTCTTCGATGAAAACAAAACAAAAAACAGCAGCCTCGGGGAGTAGAAAAGCTCCAGGAAGGTTTGGGTTTGAAACCAAAACCTTCTTCCTGTGAGGCAACTCCTCTAACCACTGCACCATCATGCTGACACAATAGACTGTCCAGTGAAACTTGTCATAATGCATTACAGGTTTTCCAAACAACTTAAGAAACAGACAGTCCTTAAAATCTAAGAGTAAAATAAAAAAAAATTCCTAATTTCTTTTTCAATCTTACTAAGCATTGATGGTTTCATAATGCTATGCCTTGAAGAAACGGTGTAAAGATGTGCTTTGTAAACCTGGAGAATTTATATGCTTTATTTATTGCTCAGCTGGTCATCTGCTAATTGGGAGGTTGGTGAGTCGATTCCTAGCTGCTCCAATCTCCTGCCTGCATACCTAAGTATTCATGGGCAAGATACTGGACCCAAAGTTGCTCTGTGATTCGTTCATCACAGCATGAATGTGTGTGAATGTTAGCTAGAAAGCACTTAGGTGCAGAAAAAAGTGCTGGAGTGAACGAGGCATGTATAAAGCACTTAGAGTGCTATATAAGGACCAAGCCATTTACCATCTTTTTGATCCTCAAAAAGGTGCACATAATTAAGAAAAAGAGTAATAAGAAAAAGGGTAAGAACTACTGCATTTATTCCATATTCAGAAATAGTTTTCCTTACCTTTAGGCTCCAGTAATAAGCCACAGAGGTTGTGGAGATTGCACACACTAAGAAAGAAATGCACTTTGACTGCACCTGCGATTTCTCAGAGTGTGGGTAACAGTAAGCCAGATGTTCTGATAGCTGAAAAGTTCTCCTGCAATTGCAGAATGTGCCATTTTAAGTTTGTTCAAGTATGTTTCAGGAATCAGAATCAGAATCATCTTTGTTTCTTTTTCATGTGGCCATGCAAAGAAAAGAAAAGTTCTTTTAAAATAGGCAGTATACATATATGATAGGTAAAAAGTAAGACAAAGCAAGTTACAGAAAGTCAGAATGAAGTCAGAATGTTCAGCTATTAAAAAAATAGTTTAGTGTGAGATGGTTTGCCTATTTGCTAAAAAAAAAAAAAAAACCAAAGCAAAGCAGAACAACAACAACCAAAATCTGATGAACATTCTCCAAGTGTGGTCATTCCATCATTTTTCATATAACTAAAAAACTAGTGGCATCACCATCTGTTAATGTTGGCTAGCTTACACATTTAATTACCTAAATTTTCTTTGGGATTAAAAGATTAAAATATTGCACTTCGATATGAAGCAAAACAGCAGGCCTACAGTACATTAAATAACCAAGTCTTAGTGGCAATTTGAGTACACTTACATTTGCACACAAAAACTTAATTAGATCCTGTTTAATATTCTGTGGAAAAGTCAATAAAGTACAAAATTTTCCTCCAGTTAGATTCAGTTGCTATCAAGTATAAACAAATTGTTCATTAACCTGATCAGGCTTCAAAAATAAAGGTCATGGGGTAACCAGATCCACTGGTATTATTTTAGATGTAGCTTCCAAACCATCTTGTTCCACAAGAAAACTGTAAACACACTGAACGACTTGCATTGTGTCCTTTAAGAAGAATTCCCCAGTGACATGCTGCTCAGCAGATGATGCCAACTATGATGCCAACTAGCTGTTAGGAAAATTACAGAATCTTGCACGTTTTAATGATGTCTTTATTCTTTAACAATAATTAAACAACAAAGCACATTTGACTCCCTTACATACCTACTGTATCACAAAGATCAAGAACGCTCCCTAAACCTTTTCAGATATTGCTCATATCTCCTTGTGTTTGTTCTTTCTAGTAGAAGGTGTGGCATCATTTGTCTAATCCAGAGTGTAACATTTGGTCTTTGTGCATTTAGTCATTTTATTGTGGTTAGACTCTGCAAGACTTACATAGATCTTCACATTAACCAGTTACAGTGTGTTAATCTGAGGTGTGAATTCACCGTTTGAGTTGCAACACAATTTCCAATCCTCTGCTGCAATGCCCATTTCTAAATCTTTGCTCCAAGTATTTAGATTTTATTCTGACATGATGTCTTTTCTCAAACAGTCCTTTGTGAAATGGAACATTTTACAGGACTCTGTGAAAAACTTAGGACATCCCATGATTCAACGGCTTGTAAAACCAACTTTAGCAGCAATAATGTGAAGTGCTCGTTTTCTATATAACTTTGTCAGTTTCTCACATTGTTACAGAATAATTTTGGCTCACGCTTCTCTCACTTGCTCTCTTAAGGTGCAACATTTCAGTCAGGCTGATGTCTGACCTTGTCGCCCCAACACTTCTTTTCTTTTTCAGCCATATTGTAGATTTGCTTTAGTGCTTGGGATCATTGTGATGTTGCATGACTCGATTTGGGCCAAGCCAAGCTAGCTGTCACACAGATGGCCTCACGTTTGACTCTAGAATGCTTTGGTACACTGAGGAGTTCATGGTTGACTCAGTGACTGGTGCCCTGGTGGCTGCAAAACAAGCCCAAATCATCATTTGACAGCTGGTGTGAGGTGTTTGTGCTGATATGCTGCGATTAGTTTTGGTCAAACGTGGTGCTGTGCACTATGACCAAATATCTCCACTTTGGTCTCGTCTGTTCAAAAGACATTGTCCCAGGAGTTGTGTGGTTTGGTCAGATGCAACTTCGCAAACCTAAGCCTTGCTGCCATGTTCTTTTTAGAGAGTATGCAACCCTTCCAAATAAGCCATACTCGGTCATTTTCAGGCTTTTTTTTTTAATTGTACTGTCACGAACTTTAAAATTTAGCATGCTACATGAGGCCTGATGAGGCTGAAATGTTGCTCTTGGGATTTTTTGCAGTTTCTCTATGCATTGCACACTCTGAATTTACTGGGAAATCCACTTCTGAGAAGACTCTAGCATGGTGTTAACATACACCTGAATGATCCAGACTAGCAAACTACCAAAACCTCTGCTTTTATAGAGATGGTTAAACTTACTGATGATCAATTAATCAAGTTAATTAGCAAAACCTGACTGCTACTTACCCTGTTAATTTCTGTATTAGCAGTAGCGGTGTACTTAGTTTTTCACAGGACTGCATACAGTCCTATGCAAACTTTATTTTTTAACATGACTTTGCTTTAATGTGGTTTAACAAAACTTCTCAGCTGTCAAAATTATAAGTAAATACAAATGAATGAATATAAATAATTTTAATTTGAAATTTTAAATATTTCCAACCCTCCCAAAACTTAAATCTCGCATCAGTGTCAGAGCAACTGTACCTGTAACTGCCAAAATATCTTGTTCATCAAGACATCACTAACTGAATAAATTTGATGAACACAGTGTCGAGATTAAGAAACAAAACATTATGCATTTGGTTTTGTTTGTATGTTTATTATATTATGATTGAAGTAAATGTGTGTCACTGTTTAATAGTAATATTTGTATTTTTAATATATATTAAAAATACAAATATTACTATATAATATATTTCAATATATATTCAAACTAGATGACTTTAATAGAAACTATACATTCTTGGCATTGTCTCAGTTTGCTTCACACTAGTTGCCCTGAATTAAAAGGTGTCACCAGTAAAGGCACGATCCCTCTTCTTCCTCTGTGCTTCCTTTTGGGAACCACGCATGTAATACCATCACTTCATCTGCTCTTCCTCTCATGAAGACACAGCAGCTACCGCCAAATCATATTCAAATGGTCTGATATCCATTCCTCTGAGTTTTATTTTACTTATTGATTTAGTTTAGCAGTGGTTCCTTTTGGGGCAGTTACCACGAGGAATGATTATGCAGGGGCTTCTCCAAAAAGCTGATGATGAGATGTTTCAGCTCTGAGAAGCACAGATGGATCCTCTATTCTAAGGTGCTGACTACCATTTCTCTTTAGTTGGTTAAGCAGTTCTTGAAGTTCTATGAATAAGTACAGGAGCCAAAAATACTTTTTGCTGTCTATCAGCACTACTTAGGAGCAACACAACTGATGCTTTGAGTACCTAAGAGTCAAGAAATTTCACGAATTAACTTTTAAGCTGTTATGTCCAAGCAATACTGACTCAACACAAAATCGAGACTAACACCAGAGTTTTTTGCTTGTTTGTTTTTCAGAAATGCAGGTTTTATTTAAATCATTACACATTCAAAGCTGAAACATGCAAGCAGGAGAGCATTACAGCATTCAGTGTGAAGTCTGCCTTTATCCACACCTTGTCAGGGGATGCAGATAACTAGCAATTAAGCCTGGGCAACGCCCAGAGTCTCCTACACTGCCACTACAAAGCCAATAGGAGTTGCAGGGGAGCATAACAAATCTTTTTGTTAAGAGAAAACAAAAATGACTGCCTCATAGAGATATTGAGATTTGTTGTCAGTGCTGACCCCAGCAGCAGTTGCTTTGAGTAATCTAAATTACAAAACATATTTTACTTCATCTGAAGTTTGTATATTTCTCCTCATTATTTGTTATGTTTATTCTTTATCTACACTGTGCAAATGCTAAAGATTAAATATTGAATAACAAGGTGTCCGCAAACTTCTTTTTCACAGACCGACAGAAGGCTAGTTTTTTCTTTTAAACCACTAAAACAATCCACTGTACTACCCTTACTACAATTAGTAACATTTTATTTTAACAATTAGTGAGTGAAACCAGCGTACAAACACGGAATGCCTGTAAAATGATTTATTTGTGACTAGGAGAGGGACTTTTTTTTCCAATTGTCGTAAAAACATCAACTCCCAGAATTCCTTGTCCGTGCGTACGAAAATGACGCTAAAAGCTGAGCGACCACATTACAGTACCGGGCAGCTACGAAGACACATTAACATTTCATACCCAAATCAGTTTGTACACGTAAGAGACATTTTACTGAGTGCCAGCATTCACTTACCTCCTGTAAGTACACGTTTGAAGTCATGACGAGCAAAGTGCAGCTTCATAACTGCACACATGTACTTTTAGCATTGTTATCAGTTAGCTTTAGTGTACAGTAGTTACACTGTTTACGTTTGGACTCAACTTATGAAGCAGTCAGCTGTAACCGTGCTTTAACGACGATATTAAAATAATAATAACGATGATGAAAGGACCGCCTTAGTTTCTGTCTAGAAGTTTGTCTAGAAATAAATGTTTCACTGTCTGGTGTTTGTTAAACATTGTCTCGACATTATAGATAAAATAAAATGCGAAGCTTCCTGTTATTTTAATGTAAGTTTCTCAATGTAGAAAATACCATAATCAGGCAGATAGAGCCAATACACACTCTCCGGCCACTTTGTTAGGTACACCTTGTTAGTAGTGGGTTGGACCCCCTTTTGCCTTCAGAAGGGCCTTTATTCTTCTTAATGCTGGAAACGTTCAGATATTTTGGTCCATATTGACATGATGGCACCACACAGTTGCTGCAGGTTTGTGACTACGGAGACCATTTGAGTACAGTGAACCCATCGTCATGTTCAAACCAGTTTAAGACGATTTGAACTTTGTGACATGGTGTGTTATCCTGCTGGAAGCAGCCATCAGAAGATGTGTACACTGTTTTCATAAAGGGGTGGACATGGTCAGCAGCAATATTCAGGTAGGTTGTGGCGTCTTAGCGATGCTCAGCATACCTTGGTTGTAATGAGTGGTGCCTTTCTATCCAGTTGGAGCACTCTGGAAATTTTTCTTTGATCTGGGATCAAATTTTTCTTTTTGATTTGGGCTCAGAAAGGAATTTTTACCTAGAGAACTGCTGCTCACTGGATATTTTGTCTTGTTTGGACCATTCTCCATAAACCCTAGGGATGGTTGTGTGGGAAAATTAGAAAATCAACTTCCAATTGGAAGATACAATAATTTATTTCCTTTGCACAGCTCAGAGAACAAAACAGCACAACTGAGAAGGATCCATGAAAGCTGGTCATGCTGTAAACTCTGAGGATGCCTTACCACTGCGTGGCTTATGGATGTGGAAAAACTACTGAAGATGGCGTAACCCTGTTTAAATTCCCCAAGGACCCAGAAGAGTTTCGGAAATGGGAGAAGCAGGTCCAGCGCACCCGCATGCAGTGGGTTGCCACACCCAATTCTTATCTTTGCAATGAGCATTTTGGCAAGGAGTACTTTGAACCCAGACTGGTGGCGGGGCCTCTGAAGCTGAGGCCGGGAGCTGCTCCTACAGTGTTTGTCCGTCCGCACTGTCCTTCCTGCAATGGCGCGGGCTGCAGTAGCTGCCTGCCTTCTATCCAACACAGGACCATTACAGCTGAACCAAGAGAGCAAAGCGTTAGTGTGAGTAGCAATTATTTTGGTCTGTAGTTGGGGGGGGGCCATTTACAGGTGGGATGTTTGTTTTTTTTTTCCTTCATAGCCTGGATACAATGAAATGGCACCCATAGAGCGTGAAGATACTAATGAAAGAGGTAGTGAACGACATCTGACAGGAGGAGGGTTAAAGGTGCAAGACGAGCGACCAGGTGAGGTGCACCTGCACTATTAACAATGTTCGATGATGTTTTACATTAAACAAAAACTTTTTTGATTGCTTTTTTTTTCAAAGTGGTTTGTGAGATGTGTGGAACAACCGGGAATATCAACAACTTCTATTCAAAGACTAAGCGCTTCTGCAGTACATCCTGCTCTCGTTCCTATTCATCAAACTCTAAGAAGTCATCCATACTAGCACGTCTGCAGGTGAGAAAGAGTTTGACTTTTTTTTTAAATGTATTTATTTATATATTTTTGAACACTGGGGAGCACCAGAGGGTGAGTTTGACACGGTCAATGTCACCGGATTAGGCAAAGAGATGTACTAGTTTTGCCATGCGTGAGAGCGTCGCTCAGCAGCTCAGACAGGTGTGGAATTGCTTTAATTTGTTTTAAAAACCATAGAATTATTTAAAATCCCATACTAAATGCATGAACGGCTTCAACAGGCTTCTGATAATAGTCTTGGATTTTGATTGCCAACAACACGCTATTTTCATTCTCCAACAAATGTCACAAATCTATGAATTACTGAAAATTATTAAAATCAGTAGCTGCAAATTCACTCATTTAAAAAGCTGAAAGCATGAAATTTTATTTTATTTATTTATTTATTTTTTTACTGGGATTTTGGCTCTGTGTCTATAGTGGGGGAAATGCTGAATTTGTTAGTTTGTTCACTTCCAAAGAAATGAACGGTCACACCATCCCCGCAGTCAAGCACTGAAGTGGAATCATTGTGCTTTGGGGCTGTTTTTCTGCTAGGGGTACAGGGCGACTTCACCGCATTGAGTCAGCAATGGACGGGGGCATGAGCCGAAAGATCTTAGATGTGAACCTCCTTCCCTCAGACAGAACACTGAAGATGGGTTTTACAGCATGATAGTGACCCAAAACCAAGGCAATAAAGGAGTGGCTAAAGAAGAAGCACATTAAGGCCCTGGAGTTGCCTAGCTAGTCTTCAGACCTCAGTCCTGTAGAAAATTTGTGGCAGGAGCTAAAGCTTGGAGTTACCAAGCAGCAGCCAAGAAGGATATAGAGAGTTTCTATAAAGAGGAGTGGTCCAACATCTCTCCTGGAATGTGTGCAAGCCTGGTGACCAACTACAAGAAACATTTTACCACTGTACTTGCCAAGAAGGGTTTCTCCACCAAATACTATTTTTTTTTTTTTTACACATGTTACGTATCAGAAATCTAAATTATGAAAAGTAACAAATGAATAAAGCAGTCAGCTAAAGGTACAGTGTATTTCTCTGAAATGTAGTAGGGTATTACAGCTGTTTTGCATCCATTTTGTTAATCCTTTATCCAGTTCAGAGTCAGAGGGGGATTGAACCTACCCCAGATGGCATAGGGTGAGTGGCAGGGTATACCCTGGACAGGTCACCTTTTTATCACAGGTCCAACACAGTGATATAGACAACCATTCACACCTAGGGCTAATTTAGATTCACCAGTTAACCTAACATGTGTGTCTTTGACTGTCAGAGAAAGTCAGAGTGCTTGAAGAGCCCAGCGAGGACATGGAAACTCCACACAGAAAGTGACATTACTAGTGGATTTGAACCCAGGACCTTCCTGTGTGAGGTGTCAGTGCTGACCACGGTAGCAGTCTGGAAGCTAACCGAAACTAAAGTGAAAAATAAAA
Source organism: Tylochromis polylepis (assembly GCA_015107715.1). Taxonomy (NCBI): domain Eukaryota; kingdom Metazoa; phylum Chordata; class Actinopteri; order Cichliformes; family Cichlidae; genus Tylochromis; species Tylochromis polylepis. The sequence continues at coordinate 49,988 of VVHJ01064291.1, forward strand.
ACCATTCACAAAATATCTGGCACACCTTTACAGACCCGAGTAGATGCCTGCAAAGTATTACATGTAATTTTTAGGCATTTTTAAGCAAATTTATTTCCCCATAATTAGTAATATCAAGCACAAGATGGCAGTATTCGCAAAAAAGGCTGTTTATCCGTGAGCGCTGCAGAAAAATAACAAGTAGAAGAAGAAGAAGACCGCGCTGGACTTAAAAACCTCAGCGGGGACCTGTGAGCCTGGGTCTTGGCCTTACGTCGGCTTTCCTAACCCAGTACAGACCTCTCCGTTTCCTAAAAACTCAAATGGTTCATAAGTGTTGCGTCGAGACCTGCTTAACCATAAAACGGCCAAACATCGTCTTTCATCGGTTTCCACTCAGCGACCCGGAGAAGCTGAGACAATGGCTCTTTACCCTGAACATGGACCTAAAGACCCCCCGTTACGTCCTCAGCAAACTCTTTGTGTGCCAGAAGCATTTTCAGCCGGACGACTACTACGACGTGCAGAACCTACCGAGCCGCCGGGCCCGGCTCCTTAAGGCCACCGCCGTCCCCACGCAGTTCACACATACCCACTGTTCAGAGGAAGATCATCCTACCACTACATGGCTGCAGAGACAGGTGAGGCAGGACATTTTTACTGAAACCCCAGATGCCAGGACTCTCTGCGAGGCGAAAGCGCAGGCTTAAGGCCCTTGTTTTTAGTCGTTGTATTGTATGATGCAGAAGATGCCACACCCACATACCTTTCAAACCTTCTGTTTGCAAAGGGCAACCAATCAGAAAAAGTGGCTTTAAAGGGGTTGTTGACTTAAGAAGAGAGGACTTAAAACAGTTTTTGGTTGTTGTTTTTTTTTTTGTTTGTTTGTTTGCTTCTTTTAGACAATGAATGCACAAAGGTCCCAGAATAAGAAAAATAAGGAATTCTTTAATTACCTCTCTAGTGATCTCAAAGAATGAAAAATACATAACTGGAAATGAGCATAATGTCCCCTTTTATGTGGTTTGACCTACCAAAAGCTGCTGCAAAGCCTTCTCTTCACTTTCATAACGATGAAGAGAAGGGTACCTGGAGAGCAGATCTTCTGTAAAGGCCTGTATGCAGTTTTGAGGTTTTTAAAAAGGTGATCTCAATATACATCAAAATTCATGATCCATCCTTGTCCAAACCTCATGAAATTCATCTTTGCATAGTTTTGCTGACAAGACAGCACCTCTGTGTGCCATTAGAGGCATAGTACAGGCAGAGAGTGGTGGGGTTTTTTTGGCCTGCACAGCAGTTATCTGATTGTGACTTATATACCATGCTCTCTCACAGTATATGCCAACAGTATGGACATAAGAGGCTCTGACAAATACATTTTTTTCCCTCTTTGTTTCTTCAGGGAAAGCCCCCAACGAAAAAAGCTACTGTGCTGAATAAAGTGAACAAAGCTCCTCCAGCACCAACTGGTGTTGATGGTAAAGTCACTGAGCACACTGTTTGCATGAATGAAATTTGTTTGAACAAAACCTGCTTAACATGCTGCAACCAGGATATTTTGTGAGATTTCCAATTTGGTGCCAGTGAACCTACACAAGATGCAATATTGGCGACCACCTTCTGTTTACGAGGGGGAGCCAGTCAGAAAAAAGGTGGCTTAAAGAGAAGGTCAAGTTAAAAGAGCTTGTTTCAGACAATAGATGAACTGAAGGCCTACAACAAGGCAGCACTTGTTATAAATCAGTGTTATTTTGAATTTACTAATCATACAAAGCTGCTCTTGAAGAGTTATTTTCTGTGTCTCCTTGCATTGTGTAGCTGCTGCTGCTCCTTTCGACTGGACCGCGTACTTGGAGAGAGAAACGTCTCTTGCTGCGTCTGTCTCCTGCTTCAGACACGTGAGTCTGTTCTGCACTTCTTACAAAGACTTAGAGCTAAGAAATGAATAGATTTTATCATCATAGACAGATTGTTTTAAACCTTTTGTGAAAACCTTGTTCTATCATCAATGTTAACAGTTGAGGGAACTGACTTGATAAAGTAATCAAATAAAGAGAAACTGAAATGACTTATTAGGATTATATTGCTGTTTTTATGCTGTCATCAGTAGAAGAAAACAATAGCAAACAGTTTCTCTTGAAAATGCTGGAAAATAAGATGGGGAGTACATAAAATGCTTCACACAGGTGATCTGTAAGGAATTTTCTGGCTTCGCCCCCTACAGGCTCCCCTGTGTGCCCAGTGGGATGACATCATCATGGGGATGAAAGTGGAGGTCCTGAACACGAATGCTATCCTCCCCAGTAAAGTCTACTGGATTGCTACAGTTATCCAGATTGCAGGTGTGTGCATCTTTATGCCAACAGTTAACAGCCCGATACTCCACTGAACCACAAATGATTTTTATATATTAATGTTACATTTATTTTCTTATTTTTCATTAGTGAATTTTATTTTGCTCTTGGCTAGACCCAAATCTTAATGCATCTTACCTCTTGCAAAGCCTAAAACTTGGTTTGCTGTACTTCTTACGGTGCTGAATATAAAATGCAGCATATTCATAACCAGAAGAAATTGTGTTATGAGACCGGAGATGTTATCTGGAGCACTTAAACATCTTAAAAAGAAATCTTTGGTAGATTTCTGTAATACCAAATGTGGCACTTACCCCCCCACGAGATTATCATCTTCTTTACAGCAGCAAATGTGGTAAATGTGTGAACGCTTATGTTGTTGCACTCATATAGCACACAGTTTGGGTTTAACGCTGTGATAGCAACTTACTTTTTTGCTCAGATGACTGTATCTATAATATGAATCACTGTAGCATTTGTTCGGTGCTCTGTTGCAGTCAGAATTGATCCCAAATGAACCCATAATGTTATGAAATTTTGAACGAGGCTTTGTAGAGGCATGTTGGCGTAAAGCTGTCAAACAGATGAAGTGAACATATTCATGCAGATTTTAAGTTTCAGTGACAATTGAAATTTCAGTTTTGTCTACAGATTTGTACCAAAGACCGGCAATAAACTGGTGTCAACATAGTTTGTACCAGAGTACTGAAAGTGCCTCAACAAATGGTGTTGCTATCTGTATTTGTCTAAGATAGCTGTTCTTCTCTGATGAAGCAGCCGGTGTGTGCAGAAAACATCTGACACTGGTGCGTCAGATGCATCCAAATGTGATACACTATTTGTAAAAAGAGAGTTATGCATTAGCGGGCTAAGTTGGGTCAGTTATTGCTGCAAATTAGTTTGATCTTGGTGTGAGCTCGAGTCTGTGTGGTTGTTCACTCATCTGTCTCATCAGCTCTTCCAGCTCAGCAGTTAGAACGCATTTTTTGCCTGGAACAGTTCAGGATGTTAACTTCCACACAGTGAAGTACATTTAGGAAAAGTAGCAACATTGGCAGGAAAGTAACTCTTTTCCTTTCTTGTCTGCAGGATACAAAGCCCTGTTGAGATACGAAGGCTTTGAGCACGACAGTAGCCATGATTTCTGGTGCAGCCTCATTTCAGGAGAGCTGAACCCTATCGGATGGTGCGCAATGACCAGCAAGCTGCTAGTACCCCCACAAGGTTAGGATTCGCATTCTGTTTGTTTTTAAAAATGGCACCTGTGCTCTGTTTGGTCCTAAATCAACTGGTTCATCCAGTATTGGTTGATCTTGGTGACGGTGATGTGGTTTATTCTTTAAATCCTCAAAAGAATAAGAGCAGATGAGCCAGTCACCCCTAAGTGATAATGTGAACTAGTGGTCATTGACCAGACGAATGAATGCTGATAATCAGCTCTGTGATTAGAGAATATATGATTGACTCAAACAGACAGGAGCTTCTGTCTGTCTGAGTAATTTCACGGTTTGATTTGGAGTTAAGGTGATATCACAAAAACAAGACAACAAAGAATTGATGCAGCAAGTGGGCAACAAATTAAATACACAAGCAATCCTCTCAGTAAGAAGAAGATAATTCTTTGTAATGCACTTTTCTACTAGCAGATCAAAAGATAAAATGTAAAGTACAGATAAAATGGAAGAAAGACATGATGCCTGTAGCTTAACAGAAGATAAAGGACAGCCAGAGAAATATAAATGGAGGATGATATAAAACTGAGTAGAGAAATAGAATAAAGAAATAGAATAAAGTCCTAAAAATCAGAAGTAATAAAAAGTGGGCTGCACGATGGTTAGCACTGTTGCCTCACAGCAAGAAGGTCCTGAGTTCAATTCCACCATCAGGCTGGGGTCTTTCTGTGTGGAGTGTGCATGTTCTCCCCGTGTTTGCATGGGTTCTCTCCGGGTACTCCAGCTTTCTCCCACAGTCCAGAGACATGCAGTTAGTGGGGATAGGTTAATTGGAAACTCTAAATTGCCCATGAGTGCGAATGGTTGTCTGTCTGTGTTAGCCCTGCGACAGACTGGCAACCTGTCCAGGGTGTAC
>VVHJ01064293.1:14892-30887 GCA_015107715.1 Tylochromis polylepis
GAACCCACACAAACACGGGGAGAACATGCAAACTCCACACAGAAAGACCCTGGCCTGATGGTGGAATTGAACTCAGAACCTTCTTGCTGTGAGGCAACAGTGCTAACCACCATGCCACCCAGTGGCTAACGTTCAGTTTTTGAATTGTTAAAAGGGCAAAAAGGGAATATGAATGTATTCATCAAGAATTAAACAGTAATAAACAAACATGGCTCCGTCTCTCCAACTGAAAGATATTGATTTTGTTAAACTATAGCTAGGAGTGATATTGCTTTTTATACACATGGCTGAGCCAATGACTGTGAAAAAAAGAAAGTTTCCTGGATGTGTAATTTGTCATTTTCATTAATCAACAGGACCCCCAATCCCCATTATGATCAACAGCTACATTCACCCTGGGAAAAAATGAGTGCGGGAGCCAAACTGGCTCTGGATGCCACAATTCGGTGGTTTATAGAAACTTACCTCACAGTAAATAACACACAAACACTCTTTAGCTCAAAATAGAAGCAAAGACCTTTGACGTTACATCAGGTTTTATTTAACCTCGTCTTTATTTAAGCTTTGTCAAAGAAGATCTATGCGCCATGTCCTCTTCATGCCGGTGACTCCACTCGGTGTTAAAGACAGAAGCTGTGCAGCTCTGAGATCAGCAGTTTCTTAAACAACAAACTGAGTCACTGCTTATGCTCCTCTATAGAAAATTATTAGAAATTACTGAAAATATACTCTAATATTAAAACAAGCAACTTAATTTGTATGTATTTAGAGTGGACTGATAGGAGGTCTGAATCTGAGGGTAGTTCAAGTAATCACAAAGAGAAAATAAACATTTTAAACTTAACGTGAAGTTTATTCCCTCAGACTTCGAAGTCTGATTTGTCCTCTAAAGTCCAGAAAGACTTCATGTTCTGAAGTTCTTACTTTTCTTACTCTTTCAATCTGCTCTTCTGCTAACAACTGACATGTGAACTGTTGTTATATCAGTTAATGTCCTACAATTATCTGGAGTCTAATGCGCAGGTGGGTTGTGTTGTTGCTGTGGGTGGCTGGCATGGTGCAGAACTGAATGGCAGACTAATGTGGGAGTGAGTCAGTCATATTGTGAGTGCCTGGGCCACAGGATGATTAAGGTCGTGATTACCTTGGCAGTGATTTTTATAATTATGATTGTACAGGTATCACACAGAGGACCTTAGCTTTTTGTTTGAGGAGATCGTGGAAGGAGGAGACATGGCTGATGACTGGGACAGGCAGTTCTGCAAAACTTACCTGGAAGAATATACGCAACCTGACCGGGTTTGTGTGACGCAAAGAAAACTGTAGTGTGCCAGCAAACATAGCTGAGTTCTGCAGAAAAAGAAATGGCTTCTCCAGAGGCATTATGTGGCAGCCAAATAGCAGCGCCATGTGGGGATGAAAATCAAATCCAGGTAGAGCAGATTCTCTGTTTTTTCCACTATAGACTCTCCATAAAAGCTGAAAATACTGGCATGATTGTCTGGCAACCAGGGGCACAAGATTTTGGAGCAGAGTATTTAAGACCTACAGCTAACAATACTTGTTGGTGTCTTCCCCAGTTTGACTAGAAGCTTGTATCAGCAGCAGCAGGGTTTCTTATTCCCTCCCTAATAATAATTTCCTTTAAATTATTTAACCTTAAATTCTGGAAACGTATTGTCATGACAGAGATATACTAAAGGCCGGTCTGTATGCTAAATATTTCAGAATGTAAAGCTCATTAAATAAATGTGCTACTCTGCGTTTTCAGGACTACAATAATTTCACAGATGAGCTGCTGTCCCCTGGGAGCCCAGTGCATTATGGGTTACATCCCAGTGCAGAAACTGTGACATCAGATAACCTTTTCATACTCTGCAGTCTCCTGATGTCAAAGAGAAGTTCCTTACTTGTTCAAATTAACTGACGCTGCAATAACTACAAAATATATTGCTGCAAAAAGCAAGGAAAGTATAAATTGCCCTATTTAAAAGAAAATATTCCAAAGCTGTTTTATACATTAAAATAAAAACTGTTTTACATACAGAACTTATGAACTTACAAATCTAGCCTTATTTATCTAGCAGATATTAAGAACGCAAAATGTTCACACTGAGAATCTCTGACGTATGTTACGCACAAACCTGGCTGACAGAGGTGTCACCCACACAGGCCGAGGGGATGACTCCCCTGTGTGGGTGTAACATGGGCTAACATTAATTATTAACAATGGCACGGTTCATAATAAGTCATGTTAAGAGTGTAAGGGCCATGAGAGGTCCTGAAAATGTCAGCCATAATTAATTAATATTGAGGGGACACCAAGTGAATGACTCTATACTGGAATGTAATTTATCCATTTCATTTTACTTGAAGTTTAAGTCATTCAGTGACAACAACAAACTTGTCCTTACAAATTTATTATTTAACATAAACTTTTTTTTTTTACCAGCAGTGAAATGCTGAATCACATGAAACATTCATCCTTAACTGAATAACAGTGATTATGATGAACTTTCAGAAGATATTCTGTTTCCCTCCCTCTCAATTAAACATTAACACTTAAATCCAAATAAAAACGGCATCAAATAACCGGCTATCTGACAGCCTCACCACACAGCCTACACTTTAACCACGACAAAGGCGGTTTCAGTCTTTATGACGGGCTCTTCACAGACTCGTGTCCTTCTTAGTCCATGGTCTTATCACTCCAGGCCATTGACTTCCTCTTGGCCAGTTCCATCCAGGACGGCTGGCCGCTGTCAGACATGGATTGCAGCACCGATGGCAGTGTGGGTGATGATGATGGTGATGAAGAAGACGCTGCATTTTTCCGTCTTTCTGGAACTTTGGTGGGGCTTAACTCTAAAAAGCAAAAGGCAGAAAAAATCTAGGTCACATGGGTTCAGTAAGAATATTAAATACTAAAAGGTGTTTATACGGTAATGATTTATGATCACTCTGAGCAAACACACCTGCGACGTTTATTGCTTGTCTTTCGTCTGTATCTTTGATTACAGGTGCGGTTTTTGCCAAGGTAGGGGATTCACCTGGTCCCTGCATGTCTGTATGAGTTTTCTTCAGTTCCACCTAAGAACACACATTCAGGACAATCTTGTCAGTTCAAAAACATCCCTATATCTGTTCATGGCCTGCATTTCAACCACCGTCAGAAAGTGCCATAAAAAGTCCAAAAACAATCATAAATTTAACCTGCTAATAAAACCAGTCAAAATCATCAGTTCCATTACATCAAAACAATATGCTGGTAGCTACCAGGATACCAAAATGAATGACTGACACATGCTAGCCTACTGTTATAGGTGCCAAATAGAGACTTAGAAAATTTTTAAACCTTTATATTTTCAAATGGGCATAGATCTGACTGCCATAGACAGCAAGGGGAGGTCAGGCAGCACTGTGAGGATGGCAAATGATATGAAAGACTGTTATAAAGAAGTACCACAAACCCCCTTGGGTCCAGGCGGTGTGGTCCACTCTCCCCGTCTCTCTAAAAAAGCAGCCTTCTCGCTTACAGAACCAGACCAAAATGCTCTTCGGGTTATGAGTGGCGGAGCCTCATTTTGCTCACTGGCTTCTCTCTCCCCTCTTCCTGAGGCAAAAGCTGAAGCAGACCCAACAGCTGACGAGGCTGCGGGAGCTGAAGTCAGTGCTGAAGGTGTGGCCTTGAGCTGGTGGGCAGATTGGAGACCTCGATTGTTCCAGGAGGATTGCTGCTGGCCTGAGGAAAGGTAAGACTGTGCTAGAGACTGTGTGGCGCTGCCTTGTGCAAACTGAAATGAAGTGTCTGTTTGTGAAGGGGAGCGCAAAGGAGACTGGGTTGTCCAGGGACTGGTGGCTACCACTGAATGTGAGACAGACTTAGTTGTATTTGTCTGGTCTTCACTGGTGTGTTTTGACATTTGTGGATCTCTGGAGGCATTCGACAGCACAGGAGATGCCCTCTGTTGCAGAAATACTGGCGATGTTTTGACAGTCTGTGCTTGGCTTCTGCTTTGAGTCGTTTCTGCCGATGGCTGCTTTGCAGCTTGCACAGTTTGTGTCCGTACTTGTGTAAAAGTCTCTGTCGGATTTGTGGGCTGCACTTGTGCCTGCGGTCGAACTGCAGATTGCATGTTTGCCTGTAAATTTCCTGCAAAATCTCTGGGGAATCTACTAATGAAAAGCTGTTGGAGGCTCTTGGTTTTTTCCATGGCCAGAGCCATCCAGGACACCTCAGATGAGGCCGTCTGCGGGGCAGGTTGAGGCTCCCGGGGTGTAGCTTCTACTTCTTTGGGGTTTGCAGGTGTCGTCTGAACGTCTGAAGTTTCGCTGATAAATGGAGTGTTACGTTTGACTGGAGGGGAGAAGCCAGATGGCGTCTGATCTAAGAGAGACACACAAATCTGTTAGATATGCTTGGCAGCATTGTTACTGTTAAAGTTTGCCCGGGTGGTATCTTAATGAGTACAAAGTTCCCCTGTGATCGGTAAAAATCTTATCTCCCTAGAGTAATTATTTACCATGTTAAACAGCAACAACAGTGCACATCTGTGCAATATTAACTCTTTAATTAAAGAGACAATGGCTGTGAGAAGCTGCTTCACTATCAGTGTAAATTTAAAGCAAATCTTCAAATTAAACATCGTCGTCTATAATCAGTGTGATTCCACTTAATCACAGACACAATGGACATTATGTCAGTATTCTGCTATATTATTACATATTCATTTCCATCTAATATTCATTTTATTTTAGTTTTTTTTACTTTAGACCTTTTGTCTAAATTCTTAAGCTTTTTAGTTTTTGGTCTCATTTACGGAGCTGGATTTTTCTGAATTTGTGAGACAGTTAAAAAAACTGTGAGTACTTTCAAACCTTCTACACAACAATGTTAGGAGCTCTGAAAGACTCACCAGCTGTTCTAAGCTCTCCAGAGGAGGATGGCGTCCAAGAAGCATTTGCTTGCAGCTTTTTTTCACTTATTTCCTGCCATTTTTGGTCCCCTTGGTCCTCGCCCAGTGCTGACTCTGAATGCCTGTTAGAAGAGGTATCAAATCGAAATCTAAGTGAATGAGATGTGGAGCGCAGTTTGATACCGAAAGCTGTTTTTCCTTGTTCCTCCTGGGCCTCCTTTGCTTCCACCGCCTCTTCCACCTCTTCCTGGCTGCTCTCGATCTCCTCTGCCTCAGCAGCACCTTGGTCTGCAGGTGCATCTTTAGACTCTGTCACTGATTCCACCTTTTTGAAGCTGTCTCTCCTGTCCCAGGGAACAGCTGAGGTTTTAGGTGGTGCGCCTTCTTGTCGAAACCTTCCTAAAGGAAAAGGACGCTCTCTTGGCTCTTTAAGTTCTTCCTTTTCCCTGCTTTTCTCCTCCATTTCCCTAGTGATCCTGTTCCTGGCTTCAACCCGTTCCAACACTCCCAAAAAACTGCCCGATCGGGGTCTTTCTCCATCTCGGTTTCTCGATGTGGTGACAGAGAAGTGGAAAGACCCAGATCCTTGGGCACATCTTTTAATTCCTCTTGTGGTCTCGCCATCACCTTGAACCTCCTGGCTAGCAGAGGAAGACCTGAATGCCATTCCTGAGGCATTATCATCATGAGGCATTAGTTGCTTCTCCAAATCCCCTTGTCTTTGTTCCTTCAGTGCTGACTCTATAAAGGACGAGTGTGGACGTTCACCAGATGCTGAATCCACACGTCGGCGAGGTTTAACTCGAGGTACTTGGGAGGCTACAGTCTCAGGAAGAGCGTGGTCCTGTTTGGAGAAACTTTGACCAGATGGTTTGGGTAGCGCCTCTGATGTGACCGGTGCCACTTGTGCACATTTTGAAGGAAGACGCTGATGTACAACAGGAACGTCAACTTCTTCTTCTTTTTCTTCTTCTTCTTTTGTTTCCACTGTCAGTTCTTCTTGAGCACCAAGATGCTGTTTTAGTTCTTTCACAGACTCGGGTCGGTCAATGTTGTTCATTGTGTCTAAATGAGACTGAGAGACAGTCTGCAGATAAATAAAAAAGAGAGAGAGAGATATCAAAGGCAGGAAAGTGAACCGGTGCACTGTTTGTTTATACAAAGAGCATACAAGAGAGAGAAACAACTACAGCAACTTACTGCAGCAACTGTCATCTTAGTGCTGGCCCTCTGGTTTCTGGGTTTGATAGACATTCGGTGGCGTGCAGCAGAAGTGTCTAAGCGGGAAGTGAACTGAGCCGGTGTGCTAAAATCTGACGGGACCTCAGCAGCAGAAGAAGGAGAAACGGAGGGGACAGAAAGAGGAAAAGCATGGGATGGAGTTGAGGGAAGGGATTTGGTAGGTGCAGGTTTGGGAATGGGTGAGAGAGTGCGAGATGTTGGCTGAGATATCGCCTGCAAAGAAAAAAAAAGCACACAAAATCGCTGTACAATCCTGCAAACAACGGGCTAAGAGACAGAGCTGCAAAATACAAGTTTTTTGATTATTATGTTAATTTGTCACATGTGGTTGTTGGTAACCTCTATTACCTATCTGATATTCTATATGGAGTGGAGCCAAAGGGTGGCCAGGCTTGCATGGACACAGTTTCATGGTGCACTTTACGTTGTTCAAACATTTAAAAATGGAACAACTTTACAAAACAATTCCAGATTTATTTTCATCCACATTAAGTTACATTAAAAAAATTTTTTTATATGAGTTCATAAGGTGTATTTCTACATTGCATAGTTGATTATTTGATCTACATTAATTTGGCCACCCCCCAAAAAAAGGAATGGTCCACCGCTATAAGAACCATCCGGCTCCATCACTGATTCGACTGTTTTTTAAAGTAACTGGAAACAGCATTTCAAAGAGTGACAGATTCCTTTCTTACAAGCAACACAGAAAGTGAAGTTTATGTCCAGTCAATCCCACATACACCGTAAATCCTCAGGAGTGTCCAGACTGTGCGTTAATCTGTGTCTTAAAATAGTCCCCAACATATCCACCAGTTTCTCCTGCTTAAATAAAACGTTTTACAGAGACCAGCTGTTTTAGGGATTACTCTGCTATATACTGTTTTCTTAAATGACGCTATATATTTATAACCCCACTTTTTTTCAGTTATAACTATAGTAGGAAATAATGGGGGTACAGCGCTGGCCTTTTTTGTGAGATATCTTGAGAATAAAAACATATGAAAAGAACATTTTATGCTTGTTTGTTAACTTTTAAACAAATGCAAATCTTGCTCTTGAATTCACGCATCATCTAATCAGCAGGATTATTCACCTTTGTAAGGGTTTCCTGAGATGTACTGTCTTCTCCTGAATCATGAGGAAGTGACTCCTGGCTGCTCAGATCCGCTGGATGTCTCATTGGCAGAACCATAGGAGGTGGCCCCAAATGCATTTTCTGCTGCTGAAGCTTCATCTGTGATGACAGAGCACAGCGCAAGGATTTTAATAGAGCCACTGTTACCATAAGTTTAAACAACAGGCCTAAAATAAGAAAGCACCGTACCTGCAGAGCTTTGATTTTGCTGTGAACGTTCTCCTGAGATAAGACCCTGGTTGGTTCAGGGTCTGTCATGACCAGGTCAGCCAGAAAGATGCTGTCGTGGGACAGCGCCCGCGATCCCATCATGCCTCTAAGTGAAAACAGAAGAAGAACGAGTCAAAATAGGGTCAAGTAAATGAATCTGAAGGAGAATGTTTAGAAAGGCGTCCTGTCACGTAAACACTTACACCAAATCTTCTTCTGATCCGAGACCTTTTCCTGCAGTGATGTCACTGGCTGACTGGCTGAGTTTGGCATTTCCTTCTCCGTCTGCTCTCTTACTTCTCCCAAAAAGACGAGTTTTCAGATTCTTGATCTTGGATCTTTTACGTCCTAACAGAGATTGAGACAGAGACAGATCCAGGTCACAGCATTTCACACACACATGAACAAGAAGAACTCACGTCATCTCACACACTCTCTATTTTCTGTTTTCGATACATTCTTCAATGAGCATCTGTTTCGTTGCTATTTCACTTCACGACAATGCGCTTCTGTTAGCACGCTCATGTTAAACTACAAGACAGATCACCTCACCTGCGACGTCCTCTGTGCTTTCTTCTGCGTCTCCAGAGAAAGACTCCATCGGTCTGATCCCTAAAAGAAAAAGAAAACAGTATAGAGCAGATGACAATTAAGTGTTCAGTGGAAAAACCTTCGCTCGTTCTCTTTGCAGGAGTAAACATGGACTCGAGGTTCAAAGGTTTATTACTGTTCATTATCAGTTAGGAGGGCTGGGTGAGGACAGTCTGTTGTCAAGAAGAACATCTTAAGCGATGTTACATGTAGCATTGCCAAGAAAAAAAACACTCCAGGTACTGTAGAGTAGGAAGAAGGTGTTAGGATCTGAAGCATGACATCGCACTGTACAGGCCGAGTGACATGTTTGATGAACAAAGCAAAAGCTAAAATCTTCCTTCACTGTTTTACTGTCTTACAAACATCCTGACTGAGTTGGTGTGTTACTCTATGCTAAAGTCGGTTCCAATTTTTTTCATGAAGATCTGCCTGACATATGTATATCCCACCTTCTGCAGGGTGCTGGTGTATCTAAGGAACTGTTGTCAACAGAGCATGAGGCTGTATAACTGCCTGATAAGACAAGTCCCAGGTTATGGACAAAGAAGCAAAGTCCACACTGCACCTCTCATGCCACCGATTACACCCTTTTTACTTGATCCTCAAAAAAGTTACTATCAGTTTAGGCAAATCGATTTAAACAGTATGTGAACCTCAGACTTGTTTTCCTCTCTGCAATGAAGTGCTCCCTGCGGTTTCACCATTCACTAAACTGAACTATAGCTCCCAGAGAAACAGAGGATAATCCGGTGGATTGTTGACAATGCAGAGAGATCCTTGTAAGATTTCACAACGCCGTAATAATCCACGACGACTTCTCAGCGCTGCAATATTTCCCACCAGGTGACATTCCCTGCGAATGTCACCTGGTGAAAAACACACACGTACAGTTGCATGCACTCCAGATTGGGAGGGAGGAAGAAAAAAAAAAAACAGAAAAAAAACGGCTGAACTTACCAAAAATCTAAATCCAAGCACTTCAACTTGTCCCTCCTGATCGTCCTCCCCTCTTCACAGAGCGGTCTCGTATCAGCTGTGTCCCTGCCTTAATGTTTAAACCTCAGGCTTACCACATCTGCAGACGGAGGGAGATACCGAGGGAAGGGAGTGAGGGAGGTGGGAAAAAAACAGGCAGGGAGAAAAGAAAGAAAGAAAGAGAGAGAGAGAGAGAGCGACAGACAGACAGACAGACAGACAGACAGACAGAGAGAGAGAGAGAAGGTCACTTCCTGACAGGGTGAGCAAATGCACAAGAGAAAAGAGGACAGATGAGAATGTGTGTGTGTGTGTGAGAGAGAGTGAGAGAAAGAGAGAGCGAGAGAGAGAGATACTCTATTACATTAGTGGCACACTGTGGCCCTCTGCGCTAAGCTCCTTATAAAACGTTAACCTGATTTTAGGCCCAGAAATGAGAGTAGAGGGTAAAAAAAAATAAATAAATAAAATAAAGCTCCAGTTGGAAAGAGGACATGAATATAGGAATCATGGCTCATAGAGCTGTTTACATATTGCACAGGCTCGCTCACGCCCTTCAGATGATCAAAGAGCGGAGGCTGTGGCTGTGCTGTGATTCTTCAGAAATGAAATAAATAAATAAAAGCAAACAGGAATCAGCCGCCTCCCAGCACATCACATCATTTTCACTCACGACTGTTTGTCCACAGTACTGGAGGTGCAGTCTTTGAAATGTTTGTCTGAGACCTTTGCTCCTCTATATCTCCCACACACATTTTTCACAATCTGTGAGACGACACCTCGTTTCGCAGCAACGAGATGACACATTGTTCCTGCGAGTCCTACTTCCTGCGCACAGGACAGTACTGGGAGATGGGAGCGCTAATCTAGGCCACTGGGCTACAATCGGCGAGAGGGAGGGCCTGCAGGAATTGGCATGTGAACGCTTGCATCCGCATCCATGTGTCTGGAAGCGTGGCTGAGTCTCCTTACACATGAATCCTTGTCTCTTCCACCCAGTACCCACATCCAGCTGGGTAACATCTGGATTACATGCAATGGGACACATGCACCGTGATAAGAGATCACAGTGACATAACAGTCTGGGATGTGATTTTATTTAACTCCCTCATTCATGGATTTATTGTCTGTAATCTACACATAAAGGAGAATACACACGCAGGCTTATTTTTATCGTATAATAGGGATGAAATGTGGTTACGGCTAATATCTGCTATCATAGGGAGGCTGTTTGTAGATAATGAAGCATCATACACGTTTATTGCACTTTCTGCTTTTGTCATCACAGCATTTGTTCCCCTGGCAGAAAGAAAGCAAAGGTACTGATTTTTTTTAAACAGTATATGCCAGTCTCTGATTCATATGGTGTTGTGATGGATTATAATTTCTTCCTCTCACAGCCCAGATGCGGACTGTGCATATCGAGATTAAGGCCGATAGATAATCCGATCACAGCGCTGTTTGAACTCACGAGGGTTACCATTCATTCTAGCAAACATGAAAAAAATGTGAGGGAATTTTCTTTTTTGTGTGTGTTTTCATTTTTATAGAGGACTTTTTTTTTGTCAAGATGTTTCCATTGATTCATCCAAGCACAATGAACCAATATGTGAAACCCCTGAAAAAGCTTTCCCCTGCAGTTTATCTATATTTAGATTGGGATTCTGGATTCAGATAAGAGTTTGATGGTAATCATTAACTAGACATTGGTGTCTTGCATGCTTGAAATGTTGCGCCAATACAGAGCCAGCAGAAACAGAATAAGCTATGGCTACAATATGGCTTTGTGACATAAAAATCAGTCAAAGATATTAAACACGTACATCTCCAGTAATTTTAAGTGTTAATAATCTTATCCAGAACTCAAAAACTGTGGAATCACGAGTTTAGTGCTCCATGATCGCTCGATCTGCTGATCCATGTAATATGTATGAAAGCTGTGAAGCAGGTGGTGAATGTGCCTTAAGCTTAGACTTTGTTGTAATAAGAGTCAGAATGGGATTTGCAATATTTGTGAGTTTGTTACAGATGTAAAGGCCTACATCTGAATCAAATACAGTGTGTACGGCTTGTGATGGATATAATCTGACTGTATGGAGACAATAACAAGGTCTGATCTGCACCGACTGGCTTCTGCTCTGAAACAGATATTATAGTTTCGTATTTTCTAATTATTTTTTAATGTTATTTCATTTTTAACTCTTAGTCAGATTTTTATTGTTGGAAAATGTTTAGTTGGATCAGAGGACTCACAGTCTTCAGACATTCAGACATAAACTTGTCTATCAATACTTCATCAGACAAGCTGCGATAAAATATGACCAACCTAACAAATATTAAAACTTCCTCTATGTTTTTTATTTTATTTTAGTCGGTTTTCCAAGTTCACAAAATCTTTTCAGTTAGTTTAATTTTTTTCAAGTCTAATTTTTGTTTTTTTAGTTCACCAAAACGTTTTAATGTTTCACTTCTAGGTTTTAGTGTAATCATCCACCCTAAACCTAACCCTATAATAACCTGGAAAACAACAAGCTGATTACCATAATAGCTTTCTGTAAGTACACCCTTCTGTGTAACTCTACCGACTCTAGCCCTCTTTGTCACTGTTTTCATTTTATGTGTACCTTGGACTTCTTCTGTTCTGCAGAAAACAAGAAAGCATCTCACAATCTTTCAGCACACTTTGGTCAATTTTAATATTTATTCTGCAGTTATGTATTATAAATAGTTTAAAAACTGTTACATTTTATTTATTTTTCTGTACAAAAAGATATTTAGGTCCGTGTTTGGTTTCTTTGATCTACTAAAAGAATCAGGACCGTACATTTCCAGTCAACCAAGATGAGTCTAGTGTTTCATTACCTAGAGGTCCAATTACCCATCATAAGGGATTCGTCACATTTTAAATAACTGCTGCCAGGATCTTTTTGTTTAAAAAAAAAAACAGGACTAAAGTTAGCGATCCTGTAACACATTTTACTATTAATATGTTTTAAGTATGTTTTGGTTTTGAATTTTAAACTTTAAATTTGATTTAAACAAAAATACATTTATAATTGTGTAACGCAACCTTTAAAAAATGTTTCAAAATAATTAATTTTTTTTTTAAAAAAAGGTCTCTGTAGATCCCCATAATTACAATCTGTGGAAGTAAAAAAAAAATTAAAAAAAGAAATATTAGGAGGCATGAAAATGATCCATATTTTGCATAAATATCACAGAAAACTGAATAACTGTCTTCAAAAATGCGCCAATAACAGTGGTAGCACAGTTAGCAGAAATTCAAGATGTTCCAGTGCAGCACAAATCAAACAGTTACCCATCTTGTTATAAAAGTCAGTCCCCAGACACCTGCAAGCTAATGCAAATCCAACAATACTGTAGATCTGTACGTTTGGAAGGTAGGTAAGTAAATTAAACGGCTTGGCTTGGCAAAAAATAATCATTTTAGCTTCATGAGTCTCATAGAGTTTTTGTGTGTTTGGTGTGGAAAATGTCTACGGTGGTCTCCTGGCACTGCCTGAGGTCATAGTCACAGTATCCAACAGAGAATCGGCCCTGCGAGACAAGTGACAGAAAGATCTCATTCACTTTAGCCACTCTGTAAATACAGTTGAATACTAATAAGTATATAATGTGTAGTCTCACCTTAGGTCTCTTGAAGTAATCCAACCCTCTTCCAATTTTTATGATCCAACCATTGTCGAACCTAAAAATAAAATCAGGTCTAATTTACTGGGATAAAAGAGACACAGCATTTTGAGCAATGGAGTGTTAATGTGGAAGTGAACATCAGATGACACAAGGATGAACTTCTTTCCATTTGAAAACAAAAATCCTCATGCTGCATGTACATGGCTGATGTAAATGAGGAAAATCTGCAAGCGTACCTGATCTCCCTGTCATGGATAGTGGAGGAGTACTGCAGGTCTAGAGTCACTGCGTGAGCGCTGAGACTCTCTTTCAGCTCGGCCAGAGCGCTGCTCTGCTGACCACTATCAGCCTGCAGGACGGAATAAGAGGCAGTGAAATTACAGTACAAACTAAACAGAGGAGGCAGCAGTGACTGCTCAGCTTTGACTATAAAATGCAAATATATTATATGAGTAACTCACTTCATCCTGCGACGTGAGGAGGTGGATCTTGTTCACCCTGCAGGGAGCTTTTAGGAGCATCTCACAGAACCGAAGGAAGTTGTACAACTGTGTGTGAGGGGCGAGGGGTTTGTTTGGCAAATTATATCAGGTTGGTACAGTTTAGGGTTGATTTTTATATCATAAACATAAAATTGCAATTATTTATTATAAAGTGCTAGTCAAACTAAAAAGGAGCAAGCTGCTTGCTTGCAGCAAAAAGCATGTATTATTTGACACATGATTAGACAAAAAAAAAGATTTTCATTGTATACGTTCAGGCTTTCATCGAAATCCACATCATAACTGAATGGGTTCCTCCTTTTCCCATTCACTACCTCTACAAAAAGTTTAATTAAAATTAGCTTAGCAGTCTTTTCATAACCTACCAGACAGATTTTATAACATTTATTTAACTTCCACTAATCTGTGATAATTCTATTAATCAATGAATCTTTTAGCCATTTAAATGTTGAAGACTTTCTGGTCACAGAGAGACCCTGGTGCAGACCAGGACATGCTAAAGAGATTATACCCCCCCGCCGTCAGCTGCTCCTGCTACCCAAGGCGGAAAATGTATATATGTATTGCAGACTTTGGTCCTCTAGTATCATTTTATCAGCATCAAATTAATGGATAAACCTCTGAACACAGCCTAATAAAAGGCTGATGACAGAGTGGAAAGAATAAAAACCCCAGTTAATGAAGACAAAACTCTTACTTGGTGGGTGTGCCGTATGTACGGGTCCTCCACCCAGACTTCAGTGAGAGCGCTGCTGATGTATGGCTTAAACAGAACCTCATAGCTGTAACCAGTAGCATCCTCTGATATTCTTATCTGCTCATGGTACTTCCCATCTGTCAGGGAAAAGAAGAGCTGTGGCTCTTGGTTACAATACATTTTTTCCCCCCAAATCCAAAAACTTAACCAGCACAGTCCTACACTGGAATACAGTCATGTCTATAAGAGATACTAGACATAATTAGATTTATACATAAAAGTAAAGGATATAACAAAACAATTAAAACTAGATTTTGGCTGTTGAGAAGATCACACAGTCAATATTCAGCTAGAGCTGGATTACAGGGCAAAGTGGGCTTCAGCAACCCAAATCCACAGGGTCCGCCAGATTGTGCAAATTATTAATCTGAGTCATATGCAACACTAAAGCACCTTGTTCACCTGATTTGACTTCTTGCTTGTAGATCTTGTGTCAAAATTACCACAAAATTCTTCTTCTTGCTCCCTTTAGGGGTCGCGACATCTACCTCTGCTCCTTGGAGCTCCACTGTTACACCTGTCTCCCTCTCATTTACACACAGGTGTTACAGGTGTAACAGTCAAAACCACTGCAAACAAGGGGCTCAGTCTTTGTCCAGCCCACTTCGCCCTTTTTTTGCTACATTACTGGAAAATTACCTTCTTTCATCTGATTTACATGAGCCTTGATTTGCTCTGCTCTGTCCATGTAGCCCTTTATCTTCTCTCTGTAGTGCCCTCTCTTTGAGTCATCTTTTACGGCTGCTCACATGACAATGAGAACATCAAAATTAGACGTTCAGCGTCATTCAGAGCAATGTTTAAAATGTGTAATGTTAAAAAAAAAGGACCTTTTAACACGTCCATAAGCAGCTGGATGCCTTCCTGGTAGCAGATGAGAGACTCCTGGAAACGCTCGCTCTGGTCCAGCTCTACCGCCCGCTTCAAGACAGACACGGCGGACGCCTCCATCCCCGACAGGTGGTTTTGTGTCATTGTTCTGTCTTTCAGCTGTCTTTTAAAACATACACAACACTAAATAAACTTCATGTTTCACTAGTGAAAAGAAAGAAGCCGAGAGAAGTAGCCCTACCCACCTAACTTGAGTGCCACACAAAAATAACTCCGGGAGAAACGTAATTTGGTTAGAAGACTGATGGTTATATATTTTTTTAAATAAAAACACACAGTTAAAGTTTTTATTAAGTCTAAATTAATTCAATCAACATATTTATCACACTTTAATAGCTAGAAAATTGAGGGTAGGAATGTTCAAAGAGCCGGTGCTGTCGAAGAGGCGGTGCTCTTTTAATGTAACTCCCCGACGTTTCCGGTTGAGACGGAAGAGCGAGGGCTTGACACCAGCGTGACTGTCCTGTTTCACTGCTGTTTTCAGTGCCAAATTCATGTTTAATGTGCGAACTTGGTAAATATGGTATGATTATAGGTCTGTTTTTCATAGACGTTAGTTAGGCTCGAGTTCGGTGTTATTTAGCGGTTAGCAGGGCTGTAACCTTGGCTCGTAGCTTCTGTTAGCTGAAGAGCAGCAGAAGGAACACAACATGTCAGCTGTCTGTCGCAGTTTGAGCTTTTTATCAGTCAAGGTGGGTACATCACTCCACGTTTTTAATGTTTCAAATTTGAACTATCTACAAAGTGTTTCATGCATCATTAAGTTGACGTAAAGGCTCATTTAATTTAACGCTGCTTGAGGGAAAATCCAGCTAAACATGAAACTTCAAACCCAAGTCAGGGATGGGACTTGCAGAATAGTTGTTTTCTAGGTTTACTGGATTTGTTTATTTTATTTGCTAGATGACTTCAGTACTGAATTTTAGGACGTAAAGTTCTAAAATATAATCGCCAGTGTCCTGTATACCAGAGGTGTGGACTCCAGTCACATGACTTGGACTCGAGTCAGACTCGAGTCATTAATTTTATGACTTTAGACTTGACTTGAAAAATTGTTCCAAGACTTGTGACTTGACTTGGACTTGAACCTGGTTACTTGAAAAGACTTGATATTT
>VVHJ01064294.1:0-10369 GCA_015107715.1 Tylochromis polylepis
GCCCATCCAAAAATCTGTGCCATACCTCCTGCACGGGTGAGTACTTGCAAACAAGCAAACAGAGATTAATTATTTAAATGTTGCTTTTTGTTTTGCGTATTAAAAATGGTTTCTTTTTTCTTACAGCCTTTACTGATGATGACATAATTGATGATATTGCTTGTCTTATCGAGACTGATTACTGGAAGTAAGTTTGTGGAAAACACAACACACACATGTCAAATAAATAACCAAAGCTTTGAATAAATATCAAATGATTATGTGATACATTAATTGGCTGATTTATTCATAATATCTATATACTGTAAAACAGGTGAAATATTCAGTAAGGTGTTGGGCCAGAATCATGTGTCTTCATAGCATTTAGTCTTTAACTTTGCTGTAAGGATTAAACATCATTAATCCAAAAGGCCTTTCCTCATTTGGTGCTTTAATGATGGTGGTGGAGACAACTGTCTGAGATTTTTGTTTGGCTTTCTGAGGGGAAACGGGATATCTTTCTGTGTATGCAGTCAATCACAGTTAATCCTGCGTTTGACTCTGCCCCAAAGGAAATTATTGCATGGCCTTTCCAGCTGTCCTGTCCTCTGTCCAAAAAGTGTATTAAAAAGGGTACCCAAAAGTACAAAACAGGAATACACCACAAACAGGTTAATCTAAAGAGAACTAAAATAGAGAAATACAACAAAATAATGTTGTCTAATAACTGCCTTTTGTTCTAATCACACAGGGAGATCATGAGAAGTGCCTCAGAGTCATGTCGTCGAACCAGGGATTTCTTTAAAGAATGTAACTAAATGGCTGTGAGATCTGGATGCTACATTCAGGATCACAACAGTTTCTTCATTAGTGTTTTTTCTTTGTTTTTTGGTTTGGTGGGTAGATTATTCGATAACCATTTTCTTGTACCTGTACCCTCAGATTCCTATAGAATAAGGTTTTTTTTTCAAAAGACTAAAACTCAACGATATACATCTGTTACTTGTCTTTCAATAAATATTACCTTGCACTGTGTCTATGTTTGTGTGACTATGTTTTATAGGAATTTAAACTTGACAGTTTCAACCTCATACAGCCTGCCTATTACTTCCTGTTTATTCAAAAACATCATGAGATGAGCACCACCGTAGGAAACAGAAGAAAGAAATCTTGAGTCACGAAACATTGTTGCAACCAGGAGACTAAAAATGTTATTTTGTTGGCTAGAAATGAACCAAGCAAATGTCACTACGCAAACCATTAAAATGATTCTCATATAAAATAAAAATTGGAATAATCTGAGATATTTAAACAAAATCTCTTCAAGAGATTTTTTTGGAGAAAAAAAGCTAAGACTTACCTTTAACTCATATATTCAGTTTTTTCTGTTTGTCCTTTGAACTCCCACTTACACTTTGCTGCAGCTGACCACAATAGCTGACATGATGTTAAATTTGCCACATAAGAAATGGGTTGTTTATAACTCTTTTCTACTCTGCTTGAGTACTTAAATCTTATTCACACAGTCGTATAAACATTCTTTCCTATGTCTAAGTACTTTTTGCTGTATCTAACATTCACGCTCCACACTCTGCATGCTGAACTATGCCAAGGATATTTTAGCATGCAGTCATGTAACTAATTTGTAATTTCAGATACAATATATTGAAATTTCATTCATCTCTGGGGAAGTTGCTGGCTTTACTATTAAGTTTCCCCCCCTTTTTTAGTGCTTTCTTCTTTTCACCCTTCCTTTTTATGTTCTTTATTTTCCTTTTTTGATTCAGGTAAATATGACAAAGAGAAGGAAAGTTCTCTGTTTTGTTTTGTTTTTTGCTTCTGATTTCTCTGCAAGTTAAAATATTATACTTTTGGAATAACACAATTTCATACAGTGCATTTACACTGTTGCTGTGTAAACAGTGCACTTTGGTCCTTTGGTAGTAGCCATAAAGTCCTGTAGACATTGGTTGGTGCCTACCTTACAACCTCAAGTTTGCGTGGAAAAATTTGCTGACTGGATGGCAAGACAGTAGGTGAAACACATCACAAAGACATATACAGTGTTGCAGCAGCACTGGACGTGCGATTTTTTTGTTTGCTAGCAGATTCATGATAAAAATCCATGTATCAGCATGGATTTTATCATGAAGCTGGTTGCTGATCATCAAGAGTTGAATAGGCATTAAAAAAAAGCTTTTGGTGCTTGTTTAGCTCAGTGGGAGAGCAGGCACCCGTATGCTGTATGTGCAGAGAGCAGTAGGCCTGAGCTCAGCTCCAACCCGTGGCCCTTTACTGCATGTCCTCCTTGCTTTCTTCACTGTCTCTCTATTCAAATAAAGTACTTTTTTAAAAAAGCGCTTTTTAAAAATTGTGATTTAAAATAATGTAGTGATAGTGTAAAGTTGCCCTGCAACATTTGATGGTACTGAATTTTCTTCCACTTTTACAATTCAGATTTGCTGGAGCCCATCCCACCTATCGCCAGAGGTTTGGTACACCCTGGATAGGTTGCCAGTCTTGTTTTAAAGACATTTAACCAAAGTAAATAAGCAGATAACTTCAGTAGCACATTGTGTACAAATCCACTATTTCATTAATAATATATAACACTAATAACAACATTTCATGTAAGATTTTCATTTTCAATCTATGAAACATCACTTTGCTAAGTATGTTTATGGGCAGATGGATTATGATCCAAATAGCACATAAATGGCTTGTGTGTTTTCTGACATTTGTGGAGCTTTTTGAAAAACTGCATTTGAAATTAGCCACTACTTCATGAAAAGTAGCTATGTTTGTCCTTGCTTCTCTTCAGTAGCTCTAGCAAATTAAGGCATGTTTTGCTGTTATTTTTGCTCTCACTGTTTCTGTTCTGAGTTGAGTTGTCTGTGTCAGTTTTCACTGCAGCTGTGACTCAGGCAGCTACTATACATAAAGCAACAGTAAACCAGGTGAAGTTAAGGTTAAGCTAACACATTTTTCAACCAATAACAAGATTATTTTAGCCAGAAATTCTGGAAGCATAAGTGCAAATGGGGAATGTTTCAAAACTACACAATTTCTGGGAACATTGAACAGATATCAGCTGGTATGGTGAGACTCTTTAGAAACACTGGGGGCAGTCTGTTTTTAACAAAACAGGCTCCCTTGGGGCACAAATCCCTCTTTCTATAGCCTTGTTCCAAATATTTTGAATTTATTTGACTGCAGTAAAATGGACTCTCAGTGCTATGACAAATTTTTGTGTGCTTTGTTTCTATGATAACATTCAATTCTCTTCATATTTCATGCACTCCTGTTTGTAGATGCCCCCACTGTAAGCCTATATACATAATAAAATAACGTAACATTTTGTGTGGAGTGCAGGTAAGTCAGCAAGTAGACATTTTTAAAGACATTTAAGACTCTCTCGTCGTCACACAGTGACTAGACTATTTAAGTGGGCATTGAGTAATTTAAACCGGTTCTCCTGAAACTCAAGACTATTGTTATTGTCTCCTTTGTGTTCCGGACTGTCTGGAAACGTATGATGCCATTCAGTGTGCTTAAATAGTGACACAGCAAAAATAGTCATAGCAAACTTTTGAGTTCTACCCTTCTATAATCTTAGACATTGCTAGAGAAATATGGGCAAACTTTGCCCCAGATACAGAATAACATAATTTATACATTTGCTCCTCTCCATAGCCAAGAGCTGTGATTGGAAATGTCTTCCAGTATGGCATTAATAGTTAGTAATTGGACTGATTTGATTTTTGTAATATAAGTGCTGGCATGGAATTCAATACAATGAATTTAATATAACAATAACTAAAATAGAGAAATATAATTTTTTTTCTAATCAAAGAGATAAATTGTGAGTACCACCTCAGAGTCATATTGTTGCAATTTTTTCAAAGAATGTAACTAAATAGCTGCAAGATTAGTTTCTACTTGCAAGATCACAACAATTTCTTCATTAGGGCATTAAATCTCCACTGAACTGTGATCAAAGAACAGCATGGCCCAATACCCACTAAACATCATGAAACAGTGTTTTCTATATTTGAACCATGGGATCTTTAAATAAATATTACCTTGTAGCATGTCTGCATATGTTTTCATTGTAATGCCGAAACGTAATCCACCTATTGCTTGTTGTTTGTTCGAAAACATCACATGAGATGAGCATCAGTATAGGAAACAGAAGCCACAAAACATTACTGGCCAGAAATGAACCAAGCACATTCTCACCATTCAAACCGTTAAAATGATTCTCATATGAAATAAAAATTGGAATAATGTGAGCTGAACTTTCTAGCTGAGTTTAGGACCAAATGCTAAGACTTACCCTTAATACAGACTTTTTTTTATGCTTGGCCTTGAAATGGCAGATTAAAACTGATCCAGGAGAAAGACTGGTGTTTTAAATAATGCAGATGCAAAGAAATCGAGAATTAATTCATTAATTTAGAATTGTTTCGACAGCATTAAAAATTTTTCCTTTCTCAAGCAAAATTCAACAAACAACAAACACAGCAGTAAAACAGGCCGGCCCACTGGTCAGAGGCATCATATATAAACCAGCTCTTTTTGCAAACATACACAGAGTGGGAAATTTCTTTCAGTGAACAGTCAAGATGGTGAACCAATGTGGTAAAAAAAAATTGTTATTTAATTTTAAAAAGCATTTTAGTTATTTAGTAATAATAGTTATTATTATTACGTTTTTTTGTTATGTTACGTAAAAAAAAATCTTTCAATTTGTTCCCTCACTTGTTATGTTGCTGTTAATTTTTTTTTTAACCAGTGACTTCATTTTAGACCTACAAATAAAAAAGAGACATTTCCTTTTTTCCCATAGAAAGTGCTGACATGAAACTGGGGTTGCTTGTCATGCTGGCTGTGGCAGTTCTGCTGCCCAGCTTTTCTGAGAGCCGCATCGTCTCCAAATGCGAGCTCAGAGAAAAACTCGGTGAAATGCTTCATTTGCCCGGTGGACCGGAGGAAAGAACGTTGGCAACAGGTGAGCTCAAATGTGGTTTTGGTACTTACCAACAATGAACTCACTCTCATGACCTCCAGAGTCCAAGTACAAATCACTTTGGTGCTCATGAAAATCGGGAAGAAAGCTGTACCTTAGAGGTACAAAAGTATTTAAGTTGACTGCTGCTTCATTCTTCTGTATTAGAGAAAAATATTAACTCCTTTTCATATATCTGATAACTTTGCTTACCACTTACTTTAAAGATTCAAATGCAGAATCAGTTGTAAAGCTTTATCTTAGCTGCAAATACATTGTGAAATTATATCAGTAGCATGGAATTTTTCTATTTACATATTTTTATCAACTGCATCAATAATTGTAATTGTAATTGTAAAATGAAATTAGTTTACAACACAGAGGATGTAAAAAATGATTCCCGATCCTGAAATATGTTCTCTTTTGTTTTAAAAAGAGTCTCTTTGAATGTTTATTGGTGCTATGACTAGTGAAACCATTCAGTGAATGAAGTTAAAGTATACAGAGGTGGACTTCTGTAATATACAGTACTGAGGCCACAATAACTGAAAAAAGTAGCCACTAAAGCAAAACTGAAAGAACATACATTATGGAAGTTTAAGGAAGCTGGCTCTTATTGGATATCCCTTTTTAATCTTATTTTCCTGCCTTGTTTGTGGACATGAATGGTTTGCTGCAGTTATCTGTGAAGTGGAAAGGAGGTCTGGTCTGAACACCAGCTTGGTCAAGTCATTTGGCAAGTGCATCCCTACCACACCAAAGCCAACGCTGGTCACAGCCCCCTCCACAGCCGGAGGCAACAAAATGACCACTGGAGCAGCCACAGCAGCAAACAGCAATTCCACAACCACTGACCTGACCAATACCACTACTGCTACTAACATTAGTATTATTCCTACTACTGCTAACTCCACCATCAGCTCAGGGAACACAACCTTTGTGTCAAACAGCACAAGTGGCATAAAAAGACGAAGGCGGGATGCTGATTCAAGCAGTGAGAAGGAGAACAAATTTAGTGGGGAGGAGAAGGAGGATGACAGTGAAATGGAAGACGAGGATGAAACGAGCAGTGAGGAGGATGCAGAACCCAAAAATCTTTACGGGCTCTTCCAGCTGTCTGACAGAAAGTTCTGTAATTCGGGGAATTGCCCATCCAAAAATCTGTGCCATACCTCCTGCACGGGTGAGTCCTTGCACTCAAAGTAAACACAGATTTATTAGTTAAATGTTGCTTTTTATTTTGCATGCTAAAAATGGCTTCTTTTTTCTTGCAGCCTTCACCGATGATGACATAACAGATGATATTGCTTGTGTTATCCAGACCGGATACTGGAAGTAAGTTTCTGAAGAGCAAAAAAAAGAAATAGGTTAGATGAATAATCAAACCTTTGAATAAATATAAGATGACTGTGTGATACATCAGTAACTGATTAATTTGTCAACAACAGTTGACAAATTAAAGGAAATCTTATAGACCTTTTGCAGTAAGGTGTGTTCACCATCACAGCTTCAGTGCTTAGTAGTACTGTATCTTTAGCTTTACTGTAAACTTTGAACTTTGTTCCAAAATATTTGACCTAATTTGGTGATGGTGGTGGAGACCACTGTCTGACATTCTGGTTAGGATTTCTGAGGGTGATCAGGATCCTTTCTGTGTATGAAGTTAAATCAAAGTGAAGATTCCTCCTCATATTTAAGTGCTATATTCAAAAGCTGCACATGTGTGCCAGTTTTGCTCACTGGGTAGAACAGGTGATCATTATGTCATAAGGCTAATGCAGAGGCCTGGGTTTAAATCTGCCCCAAAGTCAATTATCGCATGTCTCCCAGCTATCCTGTCTTCTTTCCAATGTTCAAAAAGTGTACTTAAAAAAAAGATAAACATATAAAAGGAGGTATGGAATGTAACACTAAATTAATCCAAAGAGAAATACAACAAACTGGTGTTGCCTAATAACTGCCTTTTGCTCTAATCAAACAGGGAGATTGAGATGACAGCCTCAGAGTCATGCCGTCGCACCCGGAATTTCTTCAAAGAGTGTAACTAAATGGCTGTGAGATCACAGTTTATACCTGCAGGATCACAACTATTTCTTCTTTAGAACCATCTCCAGTGAGCTGTGATCAAGAAACTACCAACTATACGTTACAAAGCACTATTTTCTTTCTTTGGTGGGGGAATCTTTCAATAAATATTACTTTGCAGCATGTATGTATGTTCTCATAGTAATGCCAAAGCTCATATCCTGCTGCTCTTCTCATCACATGAGATAAGGACCAGTATAGGAAACAGAACGCACCAAGCATGACTCAGAAAATGTTGTTAGTGGCCATATATGAACCATCCAAATATTCATCATGCAAACCATAAATGATTCTCATGTGAAATAAAAAAATTAGAATAATCTAAGATATTTATAAAGAAATACTTCTGAGCCTAATTTTTGACCAAATGCTAATACTTATCCTCAACACATAGAACAAGCAGAAAAAGCATAATCTACAAGTTTGCAAATTGATAGTTTAAATCCAAATGTAGACAGGTTATGATGCCATGAAGATGACAAAACTTAATGCTTGTTGACTAAGTGGTTTCTAGCTATAACCGGGGGTGGGTCACCTAAGCATAAAGAAAAATATATGTTTACTTTTTCACTTAGGTTATGATAGCTATTGTCCCTTAATAAATTAAATTAACATTTAAAGACTGTATGTTGTATTTACTCTGGTTATTTTTATTTAGTTTTTCTAAATAAATAATAACTAAGTTTGTCAATATTAAAAATCTTAGGCATGCTAGTGTGACAAATATGTAAAGGAAAAAAAAGAGAAATCAGCATCTGGAAAATAATATTTGGATACATAAATAGATTATTTGCTCAAATTATTTGTAATAACAACACTTACCCGTAACTATACTAGAACAAGAGGCAATGTTTTTACAGGGAGGAGGAAATATTTGTACTGTAAACAATTTCAAGTCATGTGTAACAGCATCTATTTAACAGGAAAGAAATATTTATGCTGGAAACAACTGTTTTATACTCTCAAATCTAAGAGACCATTAAGTCCATGTTGATTTCATTTGTTAAAAAAACAAAACAAAACAAAAAAAAACCCCAGCAGATCCAAGTCCTTGCAAAAGGAAATTACTGATGTGGAAATTGTGCCCAGTATCATAACCCAACTAAAACAGCATGTTTTTGTCATCGACACACAGGTAAAGTTTCCAGTTAGGAGTGTGATTACGTATGCATCTGCACAAGTTTTTTATATATATATGATACGTTGTTCATGTGGTCTCCCGTAGAAAATGTATCATCGCCTTGATACAGATTCCACTATTTAGCAATTCAAGATAAAGTGGATCAGATTAAAACATACCATTTGTACTGCATGTCTTCACTCTTCACCCCACATCTTCACCTTTCTCATCTTCCTGGCTAAAGAATTGTAATATATTCTTACTTCTAAGTGAAATAAATATCTACTATATTACCAAACATAATTTACTATTAGCTGAAAATGACAGTGACAAATTTTTAAACCTTTCCCTTAGGAAAAGAAGCAGTAAAACAATGAAAACACTTCAGTATAGACAAAACTGTATTATTGGAAAACTGTGCATAAAATATCAAAGGTAAAAATAATTATTCTGCAGAAAAATTTTCCCCATCTGCAGTAAATGGGTTACTTACTGCTGAATGTGTTTAAAATTGAGCTCATTTTAAATAGTTTCAGCATCATAATCTATAAATCAGTGGCTGTCCTGCACTCAAAAAAATTAAATTGGGTGGTTGTTACATTTGTAAGATTCAAACTTGTAATTTGATCAAAATAATTTCATGTTTCTATGGTGAACATAATTAAATCATGTAGGATCTGCATGAAATCCAGCAAGTTAATTTATTCTTGTTGAGATGACATTATACAAGTCTAGTAAGAGTGGTTAGTTGACTGGACTCACAAAATTCACAAGATCACACAAGATTTCAAACCACAGGAAAATCACTGGGGTTAGAAGAGGCACACGCACACACACACACACACACACACACACACACCATGTATATGCTATTGCTATTTATTGTGGTTTAACCTGTCAAAGACAAAAACGTACAGAGAATTCTGTATCAAGTCTTGTAATAATAGCTTTAAGTTGCTGGGTCATGATAAAAAAAAATATATATGCGGTGATTTTTCCTGAATACTATCATTACGTTTACTGTCTGAGGACGGCGATAACAAGCACTCTGTGCTTACGACCAAAAAATAATAATAATAATAAAGAAAACAAAAAACACCCCTTTCCTATTGGTGGAAAAATGTACCATGTCGACCAATCAAAAAATGATATGGCAACACGTGGCGTTTGGTTGTTTAGGAAGAGGAGGAAGTTTTAGGAGAGACGGTGGCGAGAGAGAGTTTTGCGATGTGAGAGATTTGTGATGTTTAGCATGTTTGGAGTGTGTAGTCAGTGTAGTTAGTGTGTAGTGTAGTCGATAGTTTTGTTGCGTGTGTCAGAACAATGAGGCGACTGCTGAATGTCACAGGTGCTGCCAAAAAGCCACCAAAGGCAGACTGCAGTGTAAACGCTGTCTCCAGGTGGAAAACAGGAGTGATACACCTCCTGCTGTCAGGCCTGCAGGTATCAGGCTGAAGGATGTTCTCCTTTATCTTATAGTGGACAGAAACTATTTTTTGGAGTGGCACAAATAATTTGTGTGGCATCTTATTTGATGCAGAACGCCTGATTGTTCTGTAAATAGTTTGAAATGGTTATAAAAATTAAAAATTAAATTAAAAATGGCTGCATTTTTAGATAAAATAACTTTGTTGTTTGCAAAACTTGTGCATAGGTTTTTAAAATTTACACTTTATATTTGCATTTCAAGTTGTGAAAATGATTCGTTAAACATGTTTGTGATTGTTACAGTAAAAAATATAACTTTTTTTCTACTCGGATTTTATGTTTTTTGTCTGATTTTAGGTCAATTGTGTTTATACAGTATGTCAAAATGAAAAAATAACTGTAAAATCAGACATGTGAGGTTGTGCTGAAAAGAATGATACCAAACAGGGCGAGGTAAATAGTTTTTAAAGGTGAAATGTAGAGGTGAAATCGAAAGTAGTCAGAAATAGCCAATTATACCCTGGACCCCAGAGGGTTAAACGTTTTTTTTAAAGTAACGCAATAGTTACTTTTCCTAATAATTAGTTACTTTTATAATATTGTAACTCAGTTACTAACTCAGTTACTTCTTCAAAAAAGTAACTAGTAACTATAACTAATTACTTTTCAAAGTAACTTGCCCAACACTGTACAAAATAGGAATAGAATATTTTTTGTAGATAATTTTCAAATTAAAATAGTGAAGCATT
>VVHJ01064295.1:0-12071 GCA_015107715.1 Tylochromis polylepis
GCATGCCCAGGCATTGTAGGGAGGTCATACAGGCACATGGAGGCCACACACACTACTGAGCCTCATTTTGACTTGTTTTAAGGACATTACATCAAAGTTGGATCAGCCTGTAGTGTGTTTTTCCACTTTAATTTTGAGTGTGACTCCAAATCCAGACCTCCATGGGTTTCTACATTTGATTTCATTGATCATTTTTGTGTGATTATGTTGTCAGCACATTCAACTATGTAAAGAACAAAGTATTTAATAAGAATATTTCATTCATTCAGATCTGGGATGTCTTATTTTTGTGTTCCCTTCATTTTTTTGAGCAGTGTATATAATTTTTATCAGATTGTTTTAACAGCTCCATGTAAAGCCTTCACAATACTGCAATAAAAGGACTGACAGGGACAGAGAAATACAGATTATATTGCTCTCATATTAGCTTCTCTTTAGCGGTTCTCAGTTAAATCCACAATGAAATATAAAATCCTATATAAAGTCTTCACATACAAGGTCTTGATTAATTAGGTCTTATCATATCTTAAAGACCTCATAGTACCATATCACCCCCAATAGAGCAGTTTGCTTTCAGATTGCAGGCTTACTCGTAGTATTTAGTATTAAGTAGAAAGGAAGGCAGAGACTTTAGCTTTCAATTCCCTCTTATGTGAAACCAGCTCCCAGTTTGGATTCGGGAGACAGACATCCTGTCAACTTTTAAAGTTAGGCTTAAAATTGATTTTTTGGATAAAAGTTGTAGTAATGGCTGGATCAAATTACCCTGAACCTTTCCTTAGATGCACTCCAAAAACCCAGTGCACTTCCCAAGATACACCAAGCTTTTCTTCTTCACTCACCTCTTTTAACTTTTTATGTGTTCATAAAGCATTTTCATCATTAGTTATTATTATTCTCTGGCTCTTTTCCACAGTGTGTCCTTTGTCATTTCTCCCTTCTCTCAACCCCAGCCGATCACAGGGAGTGTTTCGTTCCCACTGATGCCAAATACTTGCTCATAGAGGGTCATCTGATAATTAGGATTTTTTCTCTATTATTCACCTTACTGTTTTTGTGATCTGGTGCTGAATGAATTCAGTTGAACTAGCTGGAGGGGGCTGAGTTGCCTTTTTGTTGTGTGGACACATCCTAAAAAATGTATTATTTACAGAATGCCAAGTGCCTGAACCCCAGAGAAGCCAGGTAGCAGTTGCTTTTTAGTTGGTTTAGCTTCACAATCACTTAATGTCCAGGCTTCCAAAATATTAACCTGAAGCTCTCTTCTGACAGCTCTCCACAGATTCCAGCTCTTCTGAATCCAAAATCCTTCCTTCCTCTTGCGATGCCATAGAATATATCTTAGTCTGTACAGTACTATCTGTGCCAGGAGTAAAACTGGCACTCAACCACTTGTTGTTCAGTTTCAGCTGTTCCTCTTCCTGTTCCCCACTGCCCTTTTATCACATATAGAACATCAGATTTTTCTTGTGGTCTGCCTCCATCTGAAGTAACAAAGTCATACTAGCCATCGTATGCAGGTGTTCTAAAACAGCCTATTTCTAAGTGACTTCCACTGAAACAGTCAAACTGGTTAATCATGTGTTCCAGCTTTATGGCATTCCTTTGGCATAGTCTTTAATGGATGTCCCCTCTTTGTTTCTTGTGTCTCAAAAGCTTTCTGTGAATCTTTGCGAGCTAAAGTTAGTTTCATCCTTAATCTATTGGACGAACTAGATTGTTATCACACTTAATCTAATGGACAAATTGCGAATGCAAACTAGAAACAGCATTATGTTGTATGATGTTGTCAGATCCATGGTCCTGGAGCTCTCATTTGGCCTGGTTAGAATATGTACATAATACATTTACCTCCTCTGCAACTGGTCACTGCTCTTCTAAAGCCTCTTAAGCCTCTTAAAGCTTCCATTGTTCCCCATTCTGGAAGGCAGTGACTGCCATCGGTTTAACACTGTCTTCGCCAACACATGCATGGAAGCAGGCTATGGCAGCTCTTCTTCGAACTGCTGAACAAAATTGCCACCCTGCAGACAGGAGGAGAACCCTGTCTTTCCTATAAGTTTGGCTTCCATCAAGGGACATTGCTTTGAAGTGCTCATCATGCGCCTTTTAAAATGGACAAAATAATCAATCAATCTAAAGTTGCATTCGGTTACCTGCATCCATGAAAATTCACCCAAACTTTCACATTTCTCCAGTAAAGCTAGTATCTTCCAGTTTTCTGCTAATACGCCACTGAACCACTCTCTCTTTTTCTGGATAGCTGCCTAACTGACCGCTGCCCCCTCAAAGCCACTGTTCCGGAAAATAACAAGTAAGGTGTCAGAAGCAAACCTAAAATCACATAAAAAATCTCTAATACCTCTTTTGCCATTGTTAACATCCTCTCTCACCCCCTCCGATGACCTCCCTGCTCAGCACCAGTTGGGAAAATGTATTCACAAGTTAATGACCTGTCTTGTGATTATCTGTTCCACTCTTTAAATAAAACTTTTAAACCACCAAGTTGTCTGAATCTGCTTTTAGGTCCAGTTTATGCTGAAAATATGACAGTGTCTGCATTTTGATTTGTAGCATGCATGTGAGCTAAGACAACCAAATAGTCATTTGGCACACTTTAATTGTTCTTTACTTACAGTACTTGACGTAATACTGATTTTAGAGTTCATCCTTTTCTTGTAGAGTCATATGTGGCAGACTTTGATGGCAGAAGCTCATTGCTGTATCGGTTCAACCAGAAGTCCATGTCAACGGTAAAGGACATGATCTCTCTGCGCTTCAAAAGCCATCAGGCCGAGGGCGTTTTACTGCACGGAGAGGGGCAGAGAGGGGATTACATCACCCTAGAACTTCACAGAGGAAGACTGGACCTCTACCTCAACTTAGGTGAGCTCTGTTTTTCCAGTCACTTGTGAGTGTCCCTGTGGTCAGTTAAGAATCATTGCTAGAGATGAAGACAGAGATTGAGTACGATTGAGGGGATATGGAGCTTTTAGAGGAGATATATTTTAGAGGATGTCTTTATGATTAAGTTATCATTTCCAGTTGCTTTCAGCACAGTAGAAAGTCTTCAAACGGTAAACCCGAAGGTATAATAAACTCACTGAATGTGAAGAGTAGTGCTGTTTTCCAAACAAACAACTGAGCATATTGAAAGGTATAAACTAGCTTCGTTTTGTTGAAAAGTTTGAAAAAAAAACAACCCAGTGCCTACTTACCAATGTACTTTTTGTACGTACACAAATACAGCTTTATAATCGGAGATGTGTCTGCTCACTGTCTTCTTGGTCTCATTGTTGTGTTTGTAAAGATGATAGCAGAGCGAGGTTCAGCAACCATCGTGTTGCTGTCACTGTGGGCAGTCTGCTGGATGACCAGCACTGGCACTCAGTTCATATAGAGCGCTTCAACAAGCAGGTTAACCTCACAGTGGACTCCTACACACAGCGCTTCCAAACCAAAGGGGAAGGACACTCACTGGAGGTGGACTACGAGGTGAGTCCATGTGTTGATTGAATTACAAAAAGTGGAGGTTAGGTTAATGAATTTATCTACTGAGGATAAGACAACCCTGTCATTATTAAAGCACTGCTGAACTGTGTTAATTGTGTTCCTTGCAGCACGGTGGTAAACAGTCTAGTCTATGTAAGCCCTGAAAGGGACATTATTTGAAATAATGATTTGAAAAACTGAGAGAAACAGAAATAGCAGACGGTCATTTTTGATTTCTCAAATGAACAGCTGACTGCCAAGAATACTGGCAGCCTCTGAAGACCTTTACACAGCATTTAACATTGTGTGACACTGCATTGTATGCTGTGGAAACATGGCTGTTTTGCTTTAACCCAAAAAGTCCTTGGATAAATTTTAGCCAAAAGAAAAAAAAACATACCTAGATTCAGTCAGTAAAGGCTTCACAACTGTGAAGCCAAACTATACAACCTTGGCCTCTTTGGATAAGAGATAAATGGCAGAAGTTTGAAATTCACTACAAGGCCAGAATGAGATCAGAAAAACTCCAGAAACTGTACTTCAGTCTTTTCAAGATTAAGATTAAAGTGTGAGCAACAGCCTTATGAGAGTGACCAAGAAAATATCGATGCTTTTAGTGTGTTCTAAAAAAATCTCAAGTGTAGCTCTACCAGATTTCAGAAAAAAAGTGCAATAATGCTTATTTAATTTTAATCACAACAGTACTAGGGGGTCTTATTATTGTAGCATATGGGGAGCTGTGCAGACTTGGTTTGGTCTATGTATTAATAAGAGATGTATTTGTGTCCCAGTACTGGGACTGGTGGACTGGAGTTAAGTAACTTTATTTATTGTAAACCCATTAAAGTCATTCATGAACAGATATTATCGTGCAATATGCCCCAGTACATTTGGAGCAAAACCAAAAACCATACCACAAGCAATAGAGTCTAAACAAAACAGGAAACAGTCCAGGGGGTTGGCCAGGGGGACAACAGCTGAGACAAAACTAATCAGGAGGCTGGAGAGGTGGAGACAGAGGAACTCTGGAGGCTGACCGGGAGGCCAGCAGCAGAGATGAAGGAACTCTTGAGGACGGTGATGGAGGAGACGTGGCCTATCCGGAGACTTGGCCAGAGACTACCGATGGCTGAAAAGATGGGACCCCTCTGGTGGGGCTGGAGGCGACATGGGAGGTGACGGGACTCTTTTGGAGACATGGACAGAGGCTGACGACTGCGACGAAGACCCTCTGGTGACATGGACTTCCGTCAGCTGCCGAGACTCTCGGGTGGCTTGGATGGAGTCTGGCATCAGGGGCCGAGACCCTCGGGTGGCTCGGATGGAGGCCGGCTGTGGTGAAGACCTTCTTGTGGCTTGACAAAGGGCTGGCGATGGTTGCAACGGTGGCCTTCTGGAGACATGGCTGGAGGTTGACAGAATCTAACAGATGACTGGACAGGACAACAGCCACAGTGAAGAGACTGGAGCCACTCGGACAGGTTGATGCAGTGTCTGAGGCAAGCAACCGAGCTGGAGTCCCACCTTTTGCCCAGGGCAGAATGCCGACAATGGCATGCACGGAGGAGACTCTCTGGAAGCCAGCAGTGACAGTGACGGGACACCCCAGGCAGCTCCACAGGCGGCTGACCGCCACAGCGAGGAGTTACTGGCTCGGGCTCTGGCACAGACAGAGCAGGACTGAACAGAGCAGGCTGAGTGAGGCCCTCTGGCTCGGACAGTACTGGCTTCAGACATGGACAGATCAGGATTGGGATGATGAGATTAATGCTATAGAGGAATATGCAGTGAGGCAAATTCCCATAGTCAGAAATGAATCCAAAAATGTTCATGTGCAACTTGGGGAAATATGGCTGATTGATTGTAGGATCTTTGCAGGCTAAAAAAATTTAAAACAGCTGTTTTTGTCTGCTTCTCTCTTAAATTAAAAGCCTGTTGTTTTGACGACCAAAGTATGTATACGGGCTAAATTTGTTAGTGTTATTATTAACTGCATGAGTCAGATAGTAACTAATATTGATATTAATATTAATACTATAGCCATCCTGTTTATATTTAAATTCAGTATTAAATTTAAAAACTGTTTGCAACCAACATATGGTTAATTAGCTAAGTAGTTAGCGTTGATAAGTAGCTGTGAAAAAAGTAGTTCTACTTGCCACTATCTAAAAATGAGAACTGTTTTTCTTTTAAATGAAGAAATTCTTGGATTAAAATACAAAATGCATAATAACTGTATGGGGACATGAACATTACGCAAACATGTTATTGATGAGAATGTAAGTCTAAAACAGGCATGCATCTGCTGCTACTCCATTAGAGAAAGCTTTTAAGATACTGAAATGTGGCTTTATTCACAAGAGCATTAGTGAGGTCAGGCCCTGATGCCAGCTGATAATGCTTGGATATGTAGTTGCACTTCCTCATTATTTCGAAGGGCGAGGATTGGGACATTTTTCCATGAAAAAATGAAAAAAATGTAACATGCGTTTTACTCCTGTTACATTAACAAAGGAAAAAGTCTTCCCCAAACTGCTGTGGCAATAAGACCACAAGCTGTGGGAATCATACACAGCATGTAAAATACGTGTATATATATATATATATATATATATATATATATATATGGGTATGGTGTAGCTTTGGAGGCAGTATCTGGCATAGATATAATAATAAATAGATGAGCACTGACATGTCCCCTTTTCACTAACTCATTCATTATCCAATCTGTGCAATCTCCAACCTGCAAGCACACACACACACACACACACGTACATATCTATTTATTTATATTTTTGGATTGTTTAAACTGTATCTATTTGTTATACTTTTATTTTTGTTTTGTATTTTCTTTGCATTGAACAGGACAACATATAATTTTGTTGCGCCATTGGCACAATGACAATAAAAGATTCAGATTCTGAATTTAATATCATATAATTTTTCTTAAAAACATTAATTGTACTTCATTATGGTGGAACGGTTTGTAGTGATAAAGGTTTTACCACTTCTGTGTTTCCTTCATCAAAGCTGAGCTTTGGAGGCATCCCGTTGCCGGGCAAGCCAGGCACCTTTCTGAGGAAGAACTTCAATGGTTGCATGGAAAACCTCTACTACAATGGAATCAATATCATAGATCTGGCAAAGAGACGCAAGCCGCAGATACACAGCGTGGTGAGTTGCATAGATTTTCAGAGTTACCATGTGTTTTTAGTGAGTCTGCTGTGCATTAAGCTGAATTCAGTTCATATATGTAATAAATTACTCCTGATGTGTGAAGATGTGTCAAAGCCCTGAAAAGCCTGGGTAAAAAAGAGAGATGGCATTTTTCCCCAAGTAATATTTGAGTTTTTCTTTCTTTTAGGTTACAATCCAATACAAACTAATATAACGACTAATTGTTTCTAATTGACAAACCCTTTTCAGGTTTCCACACAGCGAGTGACTTGGATGGATTCACTTTTAAAAGCTCACAAAAGTGAAAAAGCACTTTGTTATTTAAAGCCTCACAGCACAGATGAGCTCTATTAGGGAGGGAAGCTGATGTAATGATATTTATAAAGGCAGGAAAAAATACAGGAAGAGTACATCTGTAGGCGAGCAAACGAAAGTGGGTGCAAGGAGAGAGTGAAACTGTAAAGGTTTAATTTGGTAATCATATATTGCAGTACAGTAATTCTATAGTCAGGTTTAGCAGTAGTGTGAGGCAACAGCATGGAGCAGTATCTCCGTCAGGACTGACAGCCAACTTAATGAAAGCTATCACATGTAAATAATCGTGGATTGATTTCACATTTCTATATAAGCTGGATGAAGTTTTAGAGCATGTCCTCTGGGGGGGAGGATTTCAGTGGATATGTAGGTGAAGGGAACAGAGGTGATAAGGAAGTGTTGGGTAGGTATGGTGTTAAAGAGAGAAATGCAGAAGGGCAAATGGTTGTGGACCTTGTGAAGAGGATGGAAATTGCTGTGGTGAACACATACTTTTAGAAGAGGGATGAACATAGGGTAACAAATAAGATAAGGGTGGACTACATCTTATACATATGGTGCAATCTGAAAGAGGTGGTAGACTGGAAGGTGGTGTCGCTGGAGAATGTGGCGAGGTGGCATCAGATGGTAGTCTGTGGGACTTTAAACATCAAGAAGAAGAGGCAAGCGATTGCAGAATTAAGGATTAAATCACGGAAGCTGACGAAGGAAGAGTGTTGCCATGAGTCTAGGAAGGAGGGAAGCTTTACCAGATGGCTGGGAAAGTACATCTGAAGGAAACTGCTAAGAATTTGGTGTGAGGTATTAGTGTTTGGACTGAGGCATGGAGAAGTGCACTGATACTGATTTTCAAGAACAAGGGTGATGCCCTCTTTTCCCCAACCACTTCAACAGAGGGAGACTCCATTCTGAGGAACATTTGCTTCTTCAGCGCAGTCACGCACTGTTTCATGGGACCCATGTTCCCAGTCCATGTTATCCTGGATAAGCTCTGCTCCTTTCAAAACAGGTGCTTATTCCACTTGGGCCCAAGTGGTACAGCTCATCAAGATGGTCGTGAGACCTATGCTGTGTTGTATGGTTTGGAGACATAATAGGTCAGGGGGCAGAGCTGAAGGTGTCAGGGTTGAAGTTTTCATTGGGAGTGACCAAAATGAACCAGATTAGAAATGATTACATCAGAGCGGCAGCTCAGGTTGAGATGGTTTGGACACTGACAGAGGAGTGGATATATTGGACAAAGGATGTGGACGCTGCCAGGCAGGAGTTATAAGGTGAGATGAAGGCAGATGATCTGCTGTGCCAGCCATTAAAGAAAGCAGCTGAAAGAAGAAGGCTTTATGTTTATACGGTAAAAGAAATTATAGGAACATTTTGAAAACACATCAGATGTCGGTAGGAAAAAAATCATTTTGGATATCTCTACTGGCATGGACTGGGTGATGTGTGAGGAATGAAAGGATCCTCATCCTGATACCTAATGGCAGTCAGGGTGCTTTTGCCTAAACTGTAGAGGTCTGTGCATTCCTCCATGGGTATGCCTTCACAGACCAGCAGTGACCCACCACCAAACTACTCACGCTGAATGATGTTACAGGTAGCATAACTTTCTCCAACGCTTCTTGGAGAACTTCAATTCAATTTCAATTTCTGCTTGTTGCTTGCTGTTTCTCCTCTGGGAAAAGCACCGTGGCAGATCTGCCAGTTCTGGTATTCTATGGAACAAATAAAGAGCGCACAGATTTTCCATCCTACTTTGTATAAAAAGGTTAAAACTAAGTACAAAGAAAATAATTTAACAGAAATGTGACAATACTGTGAGAAAAACTGCTACAACATGGCAGTTCTACTTGAACACGGTGAGGCATATAATTTGGCAGAAACTTGCTTGTCTCTAGCTTGAGTTTTTTTTATCTTGTTTGTTTTTGTTGTTGTTGTACAAGACATGAGAACAGGAGGTTCACGAATAAAAGAAAAATTAGTACAGGCTTATGTATTTTCTATTGCAAATTTTGACAGAGACATTTTAGTTTAGTGTAGCTGTTTGCAAATATGTGTGAATAAGCACAAAGCTAAGTGATGGTGCAGTTGGAAAAGGCAGGCGCTCGCTTCCGTAGTTTCACAGTTTTCTCTTTGCTGATTTGTGAGATATTTGATTAGTCATATTTAAGTGAGTCTTGTCAGACATTGAGGGAAAAGTGACAATCATTACGCCCATTGTGATTGTGACAACTGTATGATTAAGTCCAAGTGCCCTTTGAGAGTCACCACCTACACCAATCACAGAGCCACAAGCCAGGTCTCATCTGACACCCCTGCCTTAACGTCTGACTCCTGCATTAAAAGGTCTTTACTGACAACAGAAGCAGAGGTGGAAAGAGGCTGGCGTGATGGAAGCTGTAATGGAATTTCAATGGGACAATCTCCCCAAGGTTGATAGGAGGGAATCATATTGAAAGTCAAAGAGCTGTGATTGCTCTGTGCTGCCCTGCAGGCAGCAGGACTGATAGGACTCTGACCTCAGCAGACACGACTGTCTGGGTTTGCACTTGTCCAGGTCTGCCATATTCCTTTACATAATTCCATGGTTAATTTTACAGTTTGAAATATTTTGATGTACTCATCTAGGATCAAGATCTTAATTTTTGTCTTTGTTACATATACTCTCATATAGTCTCAGAAACAGAGGTACTAGTAAAGTCATGTATAATCTGTTCTTCATAAATGTACCTTCTATGCATGTCTTTTTGAGGATTAAAAAGGTGTGTGTGTGTGTGTGTGTGTGTGTGTGTGTGTGTGTGTGTGTGTGTGTGTGTGTATGTTTCCATACAGTAGTAGGTACACATTTACACCACTGACCTGTACTTTAAGGTGCAGTACCAGGAGGCAGTCTATGTTCTATAAAAAATATGTCAGTTTTGCTGATCGTCTTCATGAATGGACTGATGGTGTGTCACTGTGTATTATGGGATGGAATTGTCTTTCAATTCTTTCCTTCCATAAAGGATGGTCCCAGTGTATCCTCTCATAAAGGAGGCAATAAAGAAGCAGTGAAACACATTTCAGAGAATTCAACCCGTTTCTAGTTCCTCTTCCTTTAATGACACGCTTTAATGGAGACAGCTTTCTTCTGTCTGGCTGTCCCTAGCCAATATAATGTTTTTAACAGCAGCTGGGTGGGGCCGGGTTGGATGATGCCAATATTAGGGTCAGAGATGCCCGTATTAGAGTTATCTCTCAGCAGCCAATAGGAGCCAGTAGAATAAACAACTGCTTGAACCTGAGCAGTGTAAAGCCCGAGCTTTAGCCTCCCAGAGATTACTTGTATATATGCTGACCTAATTTGAAACTTTGGCCATATTTAATATTTGAGATTGCACTTCATGCAAAAATACTGGGAGTTATTCACCCATTCTGCGAAGATAAGAAAGTCACATAACCTGTTTTTTTTAAATAGATAATTTAATGACCATCCCTGTGGTATATGAGTGTCCACCACTGTGACGCTGTAATAGTACGTGTATTGCAGAAAATAGGAAAACAGTGAAAAACGCAGTAAATCCATTATTCCATATTAAGAAACATAGACATTCGATTTTCTCTCTCAGTGTGAGGTTATTCCTTTAACAGTCTTATTTGATTAAATTTTCATTTGATACACTACAAAATGTGTTAGCTCTTTTATAGCATTACTATAAATTTATATTCTGTTCTAAGTAGTACAGATTGCTACTGATGAATAATTTGCTGTTGATGCCAAATAATTCAGCTTAATGAATATTTTTGGTTGCGACTCGAATAAGGTTCTGGTCTCAGTTCTTTTACCATCCGTTCCCTGTTTGTGCATATCAACATGACATTTAGTTTCCCATGACACCTAACATATTGTGGAAGATGCATGTAAATTTGCATCCTTGGCTTTTTCGTCCTCTAGGGCAATGTGACCTTCTCGTGTTCACAGCCCCAGCTGGTGGCTTGCACCTTTGTGAGCTCCAGCAGCAGCTTCCTGTCGCTCCCATCAGCATCGCCTACTGCAGGGGGTTTCTCCATTCACTTCCAGTTCAGGACATGGAACCCAGAGGGGTTACTGCTCTCCGTCCAGCTGAACCCAGATCCACAGAAACTGAGGCTGCAGATCAGCAACAGCTGGCTACGTCTGACCCTCCACAGCTCAGGACGACAGAAATCAGAGGTCTTGGCTGGTGAGTCCACATAACAGCGCAACAGACTAATGTGTCCCTGAATTTCAGTGGAGATTCTACTACGTACTTTTGATAGTGAATACAAAATCTGGCATTTTGTGCATGTTGAACTTTAACTAGATTTAATCATCCCCACAGATCACACCACGTCTGCACTGGATTTTAATGTAAGATGCTTGAGATATAAGAGGTTAAATCATAATGGCATACACCACTTAGCCACAACATTGAAACCACTGACAGCTGAAGTGATTAATATTTATTAAATCATTATAGTGGAATATGCTGCCAGAAACCTTTGACCCTGCATTGGCGTGAATGTTACTTTGATGTATACAAAATCACCTAAAGATTGTTGCATGCCAATTACACAGCTGGCAGCAGTGCCCTTTCCCAGCAGGATAATGTGGCTGGCACACTGCAAAAACAGCTCAGGAACAGCTCGAGAAACATGAAATATAGTTAAAGAAATTACCAAGTCGGGGCCGATCTATCGTGCAATTATCAGGACCCAAAGTCCAAGCACGAGAAGCTACAGGACACCTGGAGAGATCCTGTGTCCAACCCCAGTGGGTCCTTTTTGTTAGAGCAATGCAGAAACCTCTAGAAATGAAAAATGAAGATAACACTGAAGTGGCTAAAAAAAAAACAATTCCTCTAATGGCCACCACTCATTCCAGAAGAGAGTCAGGAGCGCTCCTGACTGG
Organism: Tylochromis polylepis; assembly: GCA_015107715.1. Classification (NCBI taxonomy): domain Eukaryota; kingdom Metazoa; phylum Chordata; class Actinopteri; order Cichliformes; family Cichlidae; genus Tylochromis; species Tylochromis polylepis. The sequence continues at coordinate 11,894 of VVHJ01064295.1, forward strand.
ACCTGTGTACACTTGGCCCCTTTAGGAGCAATTTTAATACAAGTAACACTGTCTGGGGTGTGGAACAGCACATGTTTTTAGTATTTTATTAACCTGTTAATTAGAACATATTTGTGTGTGTGTGTGTGTGTGTGTGTGTGTGTGTGTGTGTGTGTGTGTGTGTGTGTGTGTGTGTGTG
>VVHJ01064296.1:9261-23042 GCA_015107715.1 Tylochromis polylepis
TGCTGACGAGCTGCATCACAGTTTGGTACGGGAGTTGCTCTGCCAGCAGCCGGACATCACCACAGAGAGTGGGGAAGGCAGCAGAGCACATCACAGGCACGAGGCTTCCTGCCGTTCAGGACATTTATCTTCAGCGGTGCCTCTGTAAAACACACAGCATCATTAAGGACCACAGCCACCCAGCACGCCAGCTGGTCTCCTTGTCTCCTGGTCTCCGGCAGACGTTACAGGAGTCTGTCTGCTCGGACTACAAGACTTAAAAACAGTTTTTATCACCAAGCCATTCGACACCTCAACTACAACACCTGAACACACACACCACACTTCACAGGATGCACACAGAAACTGTCCTACAGCTGCTCAAGTACACTTTACACTCTGCACTTCATTTTTATTTATTTATTTTTTTTTAATTTAATTAATTTTTTTATTAGTATTTAAAACAAAAATAAAAACTCTTACTCTGTGCAATCCTGTACTAACTGCCACTTTAAATCTTGTACTGCTACTCACTCTTGCCACTTTATCTCATGTGCGATTCCCCCCCCCACCCAACCTCAATACATGCCAATGGTTACATTTCTTTTTTCCCCTCTTATGTGTCTTAGAACTGTAATTTCAGTGCATATCTGTTATATTGTATTATACTGCTGAGAGACTTGTCTTCTGCTCGTCAAACACATTTCATTGCAATGCTGACCCTGTGCTAACTTGCATATGACAAATAAAGCTGAAACTGAAACTAGAGGAGGGCATATTTTAGAGACAGGACTTAGGAAAATCAGTACAGGTATTACAATAAAAACACGGACTCACAGTCTTGCAGACATCCAGACTCTCATTAAACACATCCATCACTGCCTCAACAGGCAAGTTGTGATAAGATCAAATTATCAATTATATCAAACTAACAAATATTAGAACTTCCACTACATTTTGATTTTATTTTAATTTGATTTCCAAGTTCACAAAATGTTTTAGTAAGTTTTAAAGTCTTTCAAGAGTCTAGATTTTATTTTTATTTAAGTTAATTAAAATGTTTTTTTGGTTTTTTTTACATCTAATTCTAGTTTTAAGTTTAGTTTTAGTAAACTATAATAACCTTGGTAAGCACATATTCAAAACTCTTCAAATGGTTTCATCTTTCTCTTCATTTACATTAATAATAAACTTTTTGCTTTATCTTAAAGTGAAGGCTATCCATATTTACTGTATAGGCTTATGATGTTATTTTATGGATTTAATTGAATACATTTCATTGCTTTTCAAATTATGTTTGACAAAATGTTTTTTTTAATTTTGTAGAAAGAGTAAATAAGAAAAGAAATTTGGATGAAAACTGTTAAAGGTTTTAACAAAAGAATGAACTGAATAAACAGGTTTGTATTTTAACAGTTCAGAAAAATGTAATCACCTCAACCACTTCCAGGGAAAGTGCTTTTCTTGGAGGTAGTGGTTGTTTATCTTATAATGCACACAGAAACACTTAATGACCAAGAACTCTAGTTAGTTAGAAACTTTTTAAAACAATTTACCATTTAACATTTTTTACACCCTTTTTGACGGAGCGATTTGTGTTTGCATCTCCACGTTTCACCCTTTAGTTCTACCATGAACTCTGCCACCTGGAGACTGACATTTTCTTCATGCCCTCTATCAAAACAACAGGCCTCTGAAGTGCAGCCTGACACTTTGGAAACTCGTAATCATGAATGTTTAGAGATTATGTTGTCTCATTTCAAGTTATTTATATTTATCTATCCAGAGTGGTACAAAAAAATTTGACTGGGGAAATTGGAGATTTTGTAGTGGGAGATTTTATTCTGTATTTCCAGGCATTTCAACACACCAAGGAAACAAGGACATTTAATAGTAACTTGCAAAATTACTGCAGTTTAGCATGGGAACACTACAGGCCTAACCAGAGTCAGTAATAACACTAATACTTGCACTGCAGACAACAAGGAAGTATTCAGTGCAGTTGTAGTACAATGAATAAATGCATGGATGTGAACAGACAGGGGAGGATTCATTGATTTTTGTTTTGTTTTTCTGTTTATATGTTTAATAAAAATCATGAGCTCTTTACTAAATGTGGCTTCTGTCTGGAAGTGAGGCCTCAGCTGCTCCCTGTGGTCATTGACATCACTCACGCACATCAACATAATGGAGCATGATGTGGTGTTATTATGTGTAAACAAATAAGCAAGTTCTTTCTTTTATCAGTCATTAACCTGCTAGCTCCTTAGTACACAGTCTGTCTGGTGAATTTACAGTAAGTCAAAATCAGGCTTCCTGCCTTCTGTGCACGATTTTTTGGCAGCTCCATTGAATCGAACTGAATCAAATCTTCCAGCATTGTCCAAAGTACATGTGTGATGACGGCTTTATTTCTTAAGTTGGCAGACAGGGTTTTAAAAGGGTTTTCCCTCTGAGTAGGCAATCAGTCATCTGCGAATGCAAATAGCCCAAAAGTTCATCAGAGAAATACGTCGAGATTTTTGCTGTCCCTAATGTGTGTTGAAACAAAGGAGCCCGAGCCTCAAAATCCTCGCTCATGTGGCTCGCTTGCAATTTTACAAATAGGGCATTAATTAATTAATAATATAGGTGGCAGGGGTGAGTTGACAGTTAGTTGGATTAAAACAATCAGAGAAGAGGACCAGGAACGGTGCATGCGAGAGAATGGTGCAGAGCAAAAGGAAGGACGTTCATTTAGATTAAAATCTGAGCTTGTTCAAAGAGTAGTAGGATAAAGAGTTCAATCTGCTTTCATGTATTTTGTGGCCATCATAATCAGAAGATTCAGACTTCTTCTGCATACACAGCACTGGGTCCTGGGGGCAGCAGCATAAGCAGAGAAACCCATACCTTTCTCCTTCCAGCCACCTCCTTCAGTTCATCCAGGGGAACACCGCAGCATTCCCAGGCCAGCTGAGAGAAATAATCTCTCCAGGGTGTCCTGGGTCTACCTCGGAGCCTCCTCACGGTAGGGAAAAACACCTCATCCAGGAGGCATCAAAAGGCATCCTTTTCAGATGCCTGAACCACCTCAGCTGGCTCCTTTCAATGTGGAGGAGTAGCGGCTCTACTCTGAACACCTGAATGACTAAAATCTATCACTAAGGGACAGGCCAGCCACTCTTTGGAGAAAGCTCGTTTCTGCCACTTGTATCTGCAATCTCGTAAGCTGGCATGGAGACAACTTCCTTCTCTTTATTTTAATGTAAAACTGTACATGAATTACTAATTCCATATGTGTTTTCCACATGGAAAATTTTTGGTTTTGTCTGAGAATTTTCAGAAATATATTTTGTAGACAGCAAGAAATCTGATGACTGAAATAAAGCCCATTAACAAAAGTTCCTGGAAATGAGACATGCATAAATTAATAATCTAATTCAACCCTTTAATGCTCCTAAAATGACCACAAACCAGAGTGATGGGCTCCCAACTCTCCACATGCAGTTTAACCCTTAATACAGGAAGCTGTTTGAAGAGAGTGCTGGATTACAGAGTTCAGGCTCTGATCACCACTAAATTTAGATTTTGAGGGTGAGTCATGTTAAAGATAAGAAGAGAATAAACTGAACAACAGAATTACACATTATCACAGTATACTCTGACAGCTATGAAAAAATAGACATATCAAGCCTACAACAATTAAGAATCATACTGGAAGATGAAGATTAGAAAATGCAGAAAAAAGAAAACATTTAAAAAAAACTGAAGCACAACTTTCTGACCTGCAGTGAAGAAAGTTGTCAACAGGTATGAACTGGTTGAAGGAGCAAGGATCCAAACTGCGGCTGATCTCGACATTGTCTCCGGCCAGCAGTCGCACCGCTGCTCGGTTCTCCTCCTCAAACACGTGCCACTGCAGAGACGAGCAGAGCAGCAGGAGGTGGTCATCTGCAGACGGAAAAGGACAGAAATGGGAGTCAGAAGAAGTTTTATGGACACAGTGAAGCACAGAAGATCAACAAAAGACAAAATAAGAACTTGGAAAATCAACTCACAGAGTATGAATAAAGGATTGGGTGTCATGGCAAAGTCTGGCATGTAAAACCACTTAATCACATTAGAAGACAAAGGGTGAACAGCTGTTCTCCAGGGGTAATCTACCAAGCAAACACAATAAAAGGCAAAGCAGGTGATTATATTTTTATCTTAGAAAATCTCACAGTAGGCATTAGAAAACATTAAAATTTTCAAATAGATGATAAAAAGCATGTATCTGCAGGGAATATTTTATGGATATTAAAGAATTACCAGTGGGCTGAACACTAGTTTATATATTTTCTTTTCAGGACATGAAAGTAAAACTGCTACAAACTATTAAAAACTTCCTTACCAACACAGAAAGCAGGAGGAATGCCGATGCAGAGCAGGTACTGCAGCACCATGAGGCCCGCTGTAAAGACGCAGTATTTAGACCACACTTCACCAATCGCCTTCCTGCGTCGCCGTGACAGGACAGCTAGTAAGGCGCAGGAATGGAGCAGGGCATAAAAATCCATCCTCTGACCAATCACATTGACTGCCACGATTAAACTGATCTAAGAAGAAGCAGTACATGGTAAGAAGTCAGAGATGTGCACTTTCAATTAAAGAGACACAGAAACACACAATGCAGGCCTGAAAAAGTACCTCGAGTCCAAATTTGTAGAAAAAGAAGTTGATGAAGTACTTGATGCATGGCAGGATGCCGTGATCCAGGTGCTGCCTGGTGATGCCTTGGAAGATAATGCTGAAGGGTGGAGGCTTCAGGCTGTTATGGAGACGAAAGTAGAGCTGGTGGCGGTGCACGGTGGCCTCGAACACCAGCAGACCCAGGACCATCAGATGGTTCTACCTCAGCAAAAAAACAATTATATTAATGCTATATTAATGTTATGCAAATAAAATTATTATTTTCTCTAATTAAAATTACAGCAAGTAGCTGAAATCTAAATTTCTTAGAGATCTTTACCCTAATGAAGTTTCATGATGAGTAATCCACTTTAAACAAGCTTTTAAAAGCATATGCAGATGCACTCTTTTCTAAATGTTGGAAAGTAAAAACATCACAATTTTTTCCAGATACCAAACTTTGACATGTATCAGCTCACCCTGAGACAGGGGAGGATCCTGCCCTCACACTTGCGCAGTGCTCCACACCAGTAGACGGGGTCAACAGGCTCAATATAGAGAATAGACCTCCTCAGCAGCTCCACCATGTTTCCCTTCAGCTCTGCTCCATCATCCAGGCCCGAGCTGTTGGAGGGAAGTAAGCCCTGGACAGAGGAGTCGGACTCACTATCAAAGCCTCTTTGTGCCTCAGTATGAGATATGACATCAGGACCATTACAAACTTAAGTTTGTAATGTTTGTGCATACTAGAAGAAATTGCACCCCACATAAGTCCTGAGTGTCCTTAGAGTCCTTAGAGTTTGAGGGTGGGAGGGGGGCTATCCTAGCTGATACTGGGGTGCACCCCAAACAGATTGTCAATAATAAATAACACTGCTAACAGAGGTCATCCATGCTTACATCTACAGCAAATTTACACAAATTAACTTAAAATGCATTAGCAGGTTTGAACACAGAACCTTCTTGCTGTGAGGTGATTATAACTGCACTACCACAGAATACAAGCGCAAAAAAACCCAAGAGAAAAATAACACAGAAACGAGCCACTTAATCCAACCTCCAGAGACTTATAAATGCATAAAACTCACAGCAGTGCAGTTAGAGGAGTAATCAAGGGGTTTGATGACTTTGAGCTGGTAAAACATCTTGCACACTACCATGACGCATGCCCACACAGCAGAGATGCTGGATGCCAAAGGTCGTAACCGTGGGAACGGGAGTGCAAATGCCCACAGAACCAGGAAAAGCAAGTTCATCAGCGAAACCTGTGCAAATGGAAGTCACAATTTCTGTTTCTAAAATATATTAACATACAAATGTACAGAGAAGAAGAAAAGCTGGAGATGACATGTACCCCTTTTTATTATCATCAACATCAGCACTAAGTAAATCAATACTTTGGGTATATTTTCTATTGTTGCTTTAATAACTTATATGTACCCTATAGAATTTATGCATACATGATCAGAGCCAACATCTCACCTCTTGCAGTGATACCCAGATGATGCCAGACGACACAATTTTGAGGCTGTGGAGCTCCATCAGCCTCCAGCTCAGCTCCTGGAGCCTTCGAAGCCCCGACAGACCCTGGATGAGGAGCAGGCTCGCCCGATCCACAATCACAATCCACTTGTCTTCACTACTGCTGTGCACTGTTTCTAAGAAGAGGAGATGATAGCAAGGGTAGGAAAGGGCATCAGACATAATTTGATCATTAACACTGGATTATATCAATGCTGCAGCCGCAGACCGTAACAATACAATCTCACTTATCTGAAAAGAAAACATAACAGCATGTGAATAAATGCTTTAAACTGAAAGAGTAATGTTTGCATGTGAGCCAATATAAACTGTTAGGAAGCCAAAGAGTTTCAAAGAGTAAAATTCTACCTAAAATTCATGATTTTTACCCATAAAAAAACAACAACAACCTGTACCAGCTTGTTAATGAAAAACATTATTGTTACAGATTCTGTTGTTTTATAATGACGTTAATATTTATTTTCTCAGTTACCTTCTCCTGTCTCCTCCTCCTCCTGCTCCTCCGCCCCTTTTTCTGAGGAGCTTTGCTGTCCAATGCTGGCCAGAGTCTCCTGACTTTTACCATTTCCCACCTGCTCCTTCACAAGCCTGCCAACCACAATGAGTGCATTTCATTTAAAGAAAATCTGACTAAAAACCTTCAGGAATTCAGTAACAAATTCATGGGCAGTTTTACAGGTTGTTATATATCCAAGTATAGGCAGTAACTTTTCATCCAAACAAATTATATTCCAAAATACTACAATACAGTATGAAGATAATAATTTTAAACACAACAATGAAGAGTCTTACCTTTTCTGGAGCTTTTGAATGTTTTCTTTAATGCTGGGACGAAATAAGAATATTGAGAGTGTTAGCCTGAGACTATTATATTATTGCCCGACTTTTAATATTTTCACGTAACTGAAACATAATCTAAATGTTCTCACCACATAAAGAAAGTTCATTTTGATTCAAACGCAGATTTTATCCACAATGCGGCGAATGAGCCGCGTGAGATACAATTGTGGTGGATCTTTATTCAGATTATCAAAGTATTTGAACTGCGAGTACAACGAAACATTTAGAAAAGGATAAATGCTACACTTACGTGTCAGATATCTCATTGACTGAACTCATGAGCTCTTCCTCTCTGTACGAAGAAAAGAACAAATGAGACACGTAGAGTATGTAGTATAGTCCAGTGTTTCCCAACCTTTTGGAGCCACGGCACATATTTCACATTTCAAAAATAACACGGCACACCACCAAACAAAAATGTCATAAAAAGCATACTGATAATTTTTCCCGGCGCACTCGGTTTGTCCCCAGTATACCGTTTTTTTCTTTCTTCTGACCACTACTCATGCTAGGGCCTTCATCTGGGTCGGAATTTTCTCCAGGACCCAGGTCAGATTGACTACTTTTAAATATTTATCTATTGCTATTACGCGCTGCGTTGTCTCACTCACAACTTGTAATTTCTTCTTCGTCTTATTCTGTTTTACTGGCAGCAGGCAACCCATTTAATTAGAGCAGGTAGTTGTACTGCCCTCTAGTGGAAGAGAATGGAATTGTTCTGCCCGTTATTCACGCCGGTCGCTTAGAGTACTAATCAGGTGGAACCAGATAATCTTCCACGGCACACCTGATCATTTCTCACGGCACATAGCACAGTGGTTGGGAAACACTGGTACAGTCAGTAGGCAACCAGAATGTAAACATTTCATAAGACTTATCAAAATTTCCCTTAACATAAACAAACAAAAAAACTAAAACCTCCCCTTCAAAGTTGTGTTATTGTGCATCTTTTAACTGTACCCAGTGATGCTACAATTTTAACATCCTCTTATGACGAGTAGCACTTGAGCAGCTGCGATTTCACCATGAACCTCAAAATCTTGCAGAACACAGTCATTAACTTCTGTGCCAAACTGATCTGACTTTTAACATCAAGGATCATTCGTGGTAATGAGTTAGGTCTCTGGCTACAATTCAGCTATGGCTCAGGTGTGCAGGGAGACAACCCTGAAGGGAAGAATTTAAATCTGGTAAGGTGTTCTCAAGGAGTCACAGAGCCTTTTTTATTCCACCTCATACAAAAACCACAATAAGAGCATCCACAAAAAAGCCACAAAAATGGTTATTTCATTTATCTAGAGAAGGGGAAACCTGTAATTCATTAAAAAAAATAATAACAATAATGTATTTTATATTTTCTAAGTAGATTTATCCTGTTTTCACAATAATATCAAATAAACATCCTTTTTTGTAACGACATACATGACTGCCTCATTTGTTTAAGTTTCTTTTAAGATAACCCACCACATCTCCTTGTTCATATCCATGTCAAATGACAGAATGTTTTTCTGAGCAGGATCTCTCCCTGCACACATTCCTGCTTTCTCACCTGGAAGTCTCTCTGACAGGTACGTTGTCCAGGTCAGTGAGAGTCAGAAAGTCAGAGTTAAAATAATGAAGCTGGAGGATACAAGACAAAAGGAATGTAGCAGGAAGCAGAATGCGTGCAAACAGCTCCACCGTGTCGTACCGTTCCAGACCCAGGTCACGAAGACTGGAGAATCGCACGGGAGAAAAACATACAATTTTATAACAAAGAGCCAAGTCTGCTATAAAGATAAATTAAACAGACACAAAGAATCTTCTTGCTTCATATCAAAAAGGCTCCTAACACTAACAAAAATAAAATAAATGAGTAACAATTCACAACCTTACACGAGTATATAGTACTACACAAAAGACTCAAGTCTACACCCCTCGTTTCTTTATATTTTGCTTCCTAGGAGTCAGACCTTCTTGTAATGTTTTAAAGTGCATTTGTGCAATAGTTCTCCAGGCTTTCTCACAGACACGAACTGCTAGCAGGTGTGGAGAGGCATCCAAGCCCTCAACAACTACAAAGGCCAGAGCTCCCCAACCCCCGACAGCAGCCTTGAAACTATAGCCCTCGCGTGTTTTGAGCAGATAGTGTCTCAGCACATGAGAGACTGTCTTTTACCATATTTACATATGTACTTGCACATGTTTCAATAAATTGCAGCATCTATTTCCCATTTGTCTAGCAAAATATAAAGAATCAAGAAGTTTCTAAAGGCTTCTGCACTATACTGTATGAGACTCACCCTTCCTCTGACATCCCCATGATTTGTCTGAATAGCCCAGACACACTTCTGAACTGGTACATGTAGATGGCTATCAACACCACCATGGAGTAACCAACAACCACTGCCCAGAACGTCTTCAGGAGTCGACGCCACACATCATAACGAATCTGAGAGAAAAAAAGCACTGTATAATTTATCCTGTAAGTCTTGTAATTATCAGTTAAATATCCATCCATCCACCCATCCATCCTCTTCTGCTTATCCTTTTCAGGATACGGGACGGCTGGAGCCTATCCCAGCTACGACAAGGCGAGAGGTGGGGTACACCCTGGACAGGTTGCCAGTCTGTCCAGGGTGTACCTGGACAATAAATAAATATATATATAAAAAAATAAAACAACATAGTTCAGAGCAGCCAAACTACATCTTAATTATAAATGACAGTGTTGTATTTATCCCTCGAATCGCCATGGTATGTAAAACACAGGGGCGTTGTTGATGTTGTCTAAATAGACATGTCATCTCCGAAGCCATTAGGCCTTCCTGTAAGTGCCTACTTTCTAAAAGGTCAGCAGAAACATAATATGGGGAAGAAAAAACAGCAAAACTGGAGCAAAAAAAAAATGGCTGTGTATGTGCTTATTAGTCATAATCAATACTTTTAACTGGAAAAGAGTATGGATGAAGAGTACACAGTCTGTCTTTGTGAGCTTTTCTACATTTTATGTAAGATCTACACCCACTGCGAACATTTTATGAACAAAAAGCAGCTGAATGGTTCACTGATGTTAGTTTAGGAGTCAACACATTACAGTGTAAGATGAACCTAAAATATATTGGCTTTATGTGTTCTACAACAACATTTTAACTATAAAAGTGGATTTCCTTTCCACTTAGTGACCCATTTCAAAATCTCATTTCCCTCTTTCATCTACTACATACACACACACACACACACACACATATATATATATATATATAGTTAAGAATATACAGCATGTAGCCAATAAATACATAATAGTACATATTTATACAAGTACACCAGATATAGGGTATTGTGTGAGTTGAGTAACTATGCTCTGATCTGATATAAGTCTACTTTACGTTAGAGGCCAGAAAACTAAGTTACTAACCTGGTAGAGAACAACACAGAAGAGGAAAAGGACAATGTAGAGGATTTTGTATACGACCACCTGAATGAGTGAAACATGATACAATGAATGAAACAATACTATTTACTTATTATTTGCATGACCCGGAAACAATTCTGACAAAGATTATAGAGACAGCAGGATCCAACAACTTGTAGGACTATATGAAGGATTATTTTCATCATCTTTTTTGTAAATAAGGTTTTACTAGCAGCCAACAAAGCAACATCAACAGTACTGAAGAAAGAAATATGTGTGAAAAAAACAACAACAAGAATAACAATAATACTACTTTTACTACTATTACTTCTACTACCACTACTACTAATCATAATAATATTCTTTTTTTTACCATAAGGAGCTCCTAAAGATCAGTTTGAAAATATTTTTGGAAAACTCTTTTTACAATACATTTTTGTTTGCATTATATCCAAATTATAGAGAAAGGCTGTGCTGTATGATGATACAGTATGGTGCATTTTCAGTGCACTCAAGGACGAGGTGAGAGTGCACTGATGTTCGGGGAAGTCGGAGGAGTTGCAGTTACAAAGGTGACTGGAAGCGCTGGTTCAGCTCCCTCACTGACCACAGACAGACTCTCTGTGATTATGGCTGCAGATTAAGATTGTGCAGCCTTTACTACAAGCAGCTGCAACAACATCTTCATTTTTACTGGATGTAACCGTGACTTTATCTCACGGCTGTGTTAGATGAGCGTTACTAAAGCTGCTGTACGTTGCTGTACATAGCACCGTGGGCTGAACCACAGCAGCAAAATGAGTTCTAACAATAACCATACCAGCCAGAGCTTCAACTGCCACAGCAGGAAGAGGAGCACCATCTGTGCTCACAGCCAGTATCTGGTGAGCACTGGGCACTACATGTAATGAGAACGCAAAAACATATTGAGAAGTAAAGCAAAAAATAGTTGTTAAAAAAACTTCTTCCTGTGATATTTAGGGCCTCTGTCAGTAAAAATCTGCCTTAGCCAATGCTAAATGTTTATGTCTGTCATTAGATACCTTTCCAGAGAAGCTGACCACAAAGAACATGGAGCAGCAGAAGAGGATCCAGTACTTCACCAGGAACCCCTTTACACCTGAGATCAGTTTTGCTACCAGAGGAGATGGCTGATTTTCCTCAGCTGGCAAGGCGCAAAACAAGGAGGCAGAAACACAGCGAGAAAGAGAAGCAGGTAAGGGAGGGCATTACAGGGACAGCTTGATGATTAAACTTGTCTTGTTGATGTCAGGATGATTTTCATTAGTGCCCAGGTAGGGGTTACATTACTCCGAACTGAAAGACAGCTTCTGACATATGATATCAAGAAAATCAATGAAAAGATAAATTACGTGGCACGACTTTGATTTCATCCAGAGATTCTGCTTTCATGCTCTGTCCCTCCTGTCGCTCCTTCAGCTGCTGACGAAACATCAACCAAAAGCTGAAGGTGTAGAAGACCTGCAGTGAACATAGTTTATCACAAACACAAAATACAGAAGTTTGTCAAAAATATTTGTGTAATTAGTAAATATTAAATTGAAGAAGACCTGTGTTGGGAGCAAGAAATTATAAAGAAATCTATCTGTGGATCCTGTTGGAAAAGACTTGTTTAAGAAAGATTTAAACTGAATTCAGTGAATTCAAACTGTCTGAATAAAAAAAACACAAATTTCCTTATGGTAATAAGCTTAAGATGGAATACATGAACACACTGTCAGACAGATTGATAAATAGATGTCAGGAAGAAAAAGTGAATTACAGGTATATTAGAAAAAGAAAAAAAGTGTATAAAAAAAAGCCAAAATACTATACCAGAGTAATTTTTACTACTTACATATGGTTACTATATACATTGAAGGTCATGTTTTTTAAATCATTGAACAGTAACACACACAAAAAACAATATAACCTACTAGCTAAGTCAGGTCTAAATGCAGCTTCATTGTTTTTAACTGAAAGTGAGAATAACAGAAGGAAATTCCATTAGATCATCAGGTCCATTCCTGCTCTTTATTACCCTGTCATGGCTCACCTTTGCTCCCAGGTGGACGCAGGGTGCAGGGTGATAGCTGTTCAGGTCAAAGTCCACTATGACCGCCGGGGGCAGGCCCGGGTACAGCTCGGCCCGGCTCAGTCGGAGCCCGCTCAGGAAGCCCAGCACCACCAGCACGGTGCCATAGATGGCGAGGAAAGGGGCGGACATCATGGCATACCGCCTTCTGTCTCTCATCATCCAAATTATACAGGACCACACAAGTAGGGCGAAAGTCAGCCAGTTGTTGTAGGTGATACTCCAAATCTGTACGCAGTGGATATCATAACAAAAACAACTTTTTTAATAAGTTGCCACTGATGCCCTCAAATGTTAGCTAGTTTTCTTAGCTGCTTTTAGCCGCTTAGCTAAGGTAACAATTTGTCAAATACAGTAGTTTTATAGGTTGAAATAGCTAATATTGATAATGTTGTGAAATTATAGTTATAGTTAACCTCATAACGACATAGTAAACCTGCTATTAACTAAGCAAAGTTTGCTTGCTAATCTTAACTCACCCAAATATGACTTTTTCAGCTAACTGTGGTCAACTGGTCAGCTGTTAATTAGTCAAAGTTAATTAGGCAAGTTGTGATAAAACTTGCAAATACTACAACTAAGGATATATTCTCCATGTTTTTATTTTATTTCAGTTAGTTTTCCAGTTTTTTCACATTTTTTGTCAAAAGTCTAATTTTTCATTCTATTTTAGCTAAATAAAATGCCTTTCACATGTAGATTTAATTTTTAGCTTAGTTTCAGTTAACTATAATAACCTTGGTAGAAAATCAAGATTGTACCTCTAGGCTCCAGGAAATTGTAATAAAAAGCTTCACAAAATAGTACAGTCATGGCCAAAAGTTTTGAGAATCACACAAATATTAGTTTTCACAAAGTTTGCTGCAAAACTGCTTTAAGATCTTTGTGTCAGTTGTTTCTGTGATGTACTGAAATACAATAACAAGCACTTCATACGTTTCAAAGCCTTTTATCGACGATTACATGACATTTATGCAAAGACAGTATTTGCAGTGTTGGCCCTTCTTTTTCAGGACCTCTGCAGTTCGACTGGGCATGCTCTCAATCAACTTCTGGGCCAAATCCTGACTGATAGCAACCCATTCTGTCATAATCACTTCTTGGAGTTTGTCAGAATTAGTGGGTTTTTGTTTGTCCACCCGCCTCTTGAGGATTGACCACAAGTTCTCAATGGGATTAAGATCTGGGGAGTTTCCAGGCCATGGACCCAAAATTTCAACGTTTTGTTCCCCGAGCCACTTAGTTATCACCTTTGCCTTATGGCACGGTGCTCCATCG